>PVJI01027888.1:0-17144 GCA_004026765.1 Micronycteris hirsuta
CACACCAGTCAGAATGACCATCATCAACAAAGCAACAGATAACTGTTGGAGGGGATGTGGAGAAAAGGGAACCCTACTGCACTGTTGGTGGGAATGCAGACTGGTGCAGCCACTGTGGAAAACAGTATGGAACTTCCTCAGAAAAATGAAAATGGAACTGCCTTTCGACCCAGCAATTCCACTACTGGGATTATACCCTAAGAATTCTGTTTCTTAAATTGATCTGTTCTGACTCCCTGGTTTTATGGTATGAGCTTCTATGGTAGAATACCTGTGAGATTCAGTTGTGTAGTCTCCTTAATCTCCTTAGCTTCTTGAAGTTCTCATTAAGTTCTCTGAGCATCCTTATAACCATTACTGGGAACTCTCTATGTAGCAGTTTGCTTGGATCAATTTTATTTCATTTTTTTTTTCTGGAGAGTTATCTTGTTCTTTCATTTGGGACCTATTTGATTCCACATTTTGGCCATTTCCTTATGTTTGTTTCTATGTATTAAGTAGTGCTGCTACATCTCATAATTTGGTTGGGTGACCTTGTGTAGTAGCTGTCCTGTTGGGCCCAGTGGCACAGTCTCCCAGTTCATCTCAGCTGGGTGCTCCAGGTATGCACCAGTGTGGACTGTGTATACTCTCCTGTTGTAGTTGAACCTTGTTGTTGTTAGCATCACTAGGAGGCACTGACCCCAGGCTGATTGTCTGCAAGGAGTAGCTGCCACTACAGTGGAGTTTCTGCTGCACAGGAGTCAACTCTATGGAGCAGGACTTGCTTCAGTGGGGCTTTGGTGATTTTTAGTCATATTTTTAAAAATTACCAAAACCAAGATCATGAAAATTTACCCCTATGTATTTATGTAAGAATTTTATAGTTTTAGTTTTTATACTTAAGCCTTTTATCCATTTTGGGTTTATTTTTGTTCATAGTATAAAAGTCCACCTTCATACCTTTACATGTTGATATCCTGCTGTCCAAGTAATATTATTGACCTGAGAAATTCCTGAACTTTCATTTCATTTTATTCATTTATATGTCTGTCCTTATACCAGCACTGCACTGTTTTAATTTAGCTTTGTAGTAAATATTGATATGAGAGAATGTGAATCTTGCAACTTTATTCTTTTTCTAGTTTGTTTTGGCTTTTTTTTAAAAGATTTTATTTATTTATTTTCAGAGAGAGGAGAAAGGAGGTAGAAAGAGCAATGTATGGTTGCCTCTCACATGGTCCTCGCTGGGGACCTGGCCTGCAACCCAGGCATGTGCCCCAACTGGGAATCGAACCAGGACCCTCTGGTTCCCAGCCCATGCTCAATCTACTCAGCTATACCAGCCGGGCTTGTTTTGGCTTTTTAAGTTTCTTTCTAATTACATAAGAAATTAAGAATCAGTTTTCAATTTCTACAGAAAAGATATTTGAGATTATTTTATTATTTTTTATCCTATTGTACATTAATTTTTCCTTAATTTTATTTTTGGATTTTTTATTGCTAATTCATAGAAATGCAACTAATTATTATCTGTTCAGCTTATATTCTATAACTTTGCTCCATTGATTTACTAGTACTTTTGCAGATTCTTTAGAATTTTCTATACATAGGATTATGGCATCTGCAAACAGAAATAATTTTACTGCTCTCTTACCAATTTGGATATCTTTTACTACTTTTTCTCACCTAATTGCTGTGGCTAGACCCTTAATACAATGTTAAATAGGCATAGTGAAAGCATACATTCTTGTGCTTTTCCTGATTTTAGATTACAAGCTTTTGTTTTTTCACATTGAATATGATGTTATATATAGGTTTTTCTTTTCTTTTTTAAAAAAGATTTTATTTATTTTATTTTTAGACAAAAGAGAGGGAGAGAAACATCAATGTGTGGTTGCCTCTCATGTGCGACCTACTGGGGTCCTGGCCTACAACCCAGGCATGTGCCCTGACTGGGAATTGAACCAGCGACTCTTGGCTTCGTAGGCCAGTGCTCAACCCACTGAACCACACCAGCCAGGGCAGGTTTTTCATATACACTCTTAATTACATTGAGGAAATTTCCTTCCACTCCTAGTGTATTGGGTATTCTTATCATGAAATGGTGTTAATTTTATCATTTTGCATCAATTTAGACAATCATGTATCCTTCTTTCTCTTCATTCTATTATGGAGTATTTCATTAGTTTGTTTTGTACTTTGAGTTGAGCCACTTTTGTATTCTTGGAATAAGTCGCATTTAGTCATGACATATAATTCTTTTTGACTGGGAGCGGGAGGTGGGATTGTCAGAGGAGGGCAATGGGGGAAAAATTGGGAAAACTGTAATAGAATAACAATTAAAAATGATTAAAAATAAAGTAAAATTTCATACAAAATATAATAATTCTGTTGCATTGGATTTGCTAGTAATGTGTTCAGAATTTTTAAAGGATGTTATCATATTTTTATTGTTGACACTATTACAGGTGTCCCAATCCCTCCCCCTCCCTTTGCTCACCTTCACCTAGCCCCCTCCCCCCATCTTCTGGCCATCACTACAGTGTTGTCTGTGTCTATGGGTTATGCATATATGTTTTTTAGCTAATCCCTTCACCTTCATTCATCAAGTCCCCCACCTCCCATCCTCTCTGAAAGCTGTCTGTCTGTTCAATATCCATGTCTCTGTTTCTAGTTTGTTTGTCTGTATATTGTTCACTAAATTCCACATATAAGTGAGATCATATGGTATTTTTTTCTCTGACTGGTTTATTTCACCTAGCATAATGTCCAGATCCATCTGTGCTATTGCAAAAGGTAAGATTTCCTTCTTTTTTATGGCCATGTAGTATTTCATTGTGTAAATGTATCACAGCTTTTTTATCCACTAATCTACTGATGAGCACTTGTCTGTTTCCAGGTTCTGGCTACTGTAAATAACGATCCTATGAACATAGGGGTGCATATACTCTTTTGAATTGGTGTTTTGGGATTCTTATTTTTTATTATATTTTTCCATTACCATTTACCTTCCTTATACCTCCCTAGCCTCCACAATCATCATACTTGTGCATGTCCATGTGTCTTTTTTCCTGTTTACTTGATCCTTCCACATCCTAACCAACCCCCCCAGAGCTGTCAGCCTACTCTCTATTTATGAGTCTGTCTCTATTTTGTTCGTTAGTTCAGTTTGTTCATTAGATTCCACGTATGAGTAAAGTCACATGGAATTTGTCTTTCTCTCACTGGCTTACTTTACTTAGCATAATGTTCTCTAGGTCTATCCATGCTGTTACAAAGGGTATAATTTTCTCCTGTTTTATGGCCGTGTAGTATTCCATTGTGTAAATATCTCATGATATATTCTCAGAAGTGGGATCACTGGGTCAAATGCTAGTTCAATTTTTTCATTTTTTGAGGAAACTCCATACTGCTTTACAGATAGGGTGCACCAATCAGCATTCCCACCAAGAGTGTACTAGGGTTCCATTTTCTCATCCTTGCCACCACTTGCTGTTTATTGATTTATTGATGGAAGCCATTCTGGCAGGTGTGAGGTGATTTCTCATTGTGGTTTTAAATTGTATCTCTCTGATGATTAGTGATGCTGAACATTTTTCATATGTCTATTGGCCATCTGTGTGTCTTCTTCTGAGAAGTGTCTATTCATGTCCTTTGCCCATTTTTTAATTGGATTGTTTGTCTTCCTGGTGTTGGGTTGTATAAGTTTCTTTATATATTTTGGAAATTAACCCCATATCAGATGTATCATTGGCGAATGTGTTATTTCATACAGTAGGTTCCCTTTTCATTTTGTTGATGGTTTCTTTTGCTGTGCAGAAACTTTTTATTTTGTAGTCTCATTTGTTTATTGTACCAAATTTTTGCATTTGCATTCATCACAGGTATTAATGTAATTTTTTTAATGTTTTTGCCTGGCTTTGGCATGAGAGTAATGCTGGCCTGAAATTATTCAAGAAGATTTGGTGTTAATTCTTCTTTAACTGTGTGGCCACTCTCCACACGTGTGACATTTTGAGACCCAATTTAATTCTCCAGTGAAGCCATTTAATCTTGGATTTTTTTGTTGTTGAGAGGTTTTCAATTACTGATCTCATAATCTCTTTACTTGTTATAGCTTCATTTATATTTTGTTTCTCTTGAGTCAGTTTTGGTAGTGCATATATTTCTTGGAATTTGTTCATTTTATCTAAGTTATCTAATGTGTCAGTATATAATTATTCACAGCATTCTCTTATAATTATTTCTATTTTTCTAACGTTGTTAATAATGTCCCCAGTTTCATTTTTTGATTTAACAGTTTTAGTCTTCTCTCTTTTTTCTCAGTCAGTCCAGCTGAAGTTTATTAATTTTTTAATTTTTGAAACAACAAACTTACCTTTTTGTTGATTTTCTTTAGTGACTTTTCTTATTTTCTTTATCTCAATTCTAATCCTTACTATTTACTTCCTTCTAATAACTTTATGTTTAGTTTGCTTTTTTTTAGGTCCTTAAGGTATAAAGTTAGATTACTGGCTTGGAATCTTTCTTAATGTAAATGTTATGTATATATATTCCACTGGGTACTATTTTGGCTGTATCGCATAAGTTTTGAAACATTGTGTTTTTCTTCTCATTTGTCTCAAATTATTCTCTAATTTCTCTTGTGATTACTTATATAATGCATTGATTGTTTAAGAATGTGTTAATTTCTACATATTTGTGAGTTTTATTGTATTTTAAATTATATGTCATATTTAGAATATGGCTCCTCAAGCCATATTGACTAGGTTGGATTCTATGCTCCACCATTTTCTGGCTATGTGATCTTGGACAATTATATCTTTTTGTATTTCAACTTATTTGTGTAAATTAGGTAATAATATTACTGTCTTCAAAGCATTACTTTGAGGATTTTGTAAGATAATCCATATGGCAGCAACAGGTAAACAGTAAGTGTCCAATATATGATCACTATTATTACCATTATATAAACCTGGAGTATTAAAAGCTAATTGATAAATCCTAAGGGCAAATATAGACATGATTTGGAACATAATTATTTTGGGAATTATTGAATAGGTACTCTTTTTTTTAACCTAAAAAATGGTATAATGATATATCTCTTCTCACCACATTACATTCAGGAAAATTAGTTATAAGATATTGTACTTACACACCATTGGACAAGTTTTGCTAGCCATTCCCATGGAGTGCATTCGATTTTATATGCCAGGTGAGAGTGAAAGATGTAAGAATCTGTGCTCAAAAATTAAGGGAGACTGAAGTTATGGCTGAGAAATAAATAGGGAACTGACAGATTCTATGGGGTTGCATAATGAATTTAACATTTTGGAGTATACACTTCTCTATGCAAATGTAGGCTACACAAAGTTCTAATTGCTACTAGGAGAAGGTTAAGTAGGAAGAAACAGGTGACAGATTTGAGTTGATGAAGCACAAAATCCTCAACATTCTCAAAGACAGTAGTAGTGGCATTATTGGATCAAGACTCTGTACCCCATAAAAGGTTGCAAGACATTCAAGCCCTTTGATCAGGACAGTACTTTAAGGACCAGTATCACAGTATCAGCAGTAGCTTGGAGATACTTTGTTTTAATTATTTCAGGATTACAAATAAGAGGGCACTGTTTTTGCAAAATTGTAATTGGATATAGTAGATTATTTTACTGTAGACATTTATGGAGACCTACCATAGCAACTGCATGGTATGGCATTAAAGGCATTGGATTTTCTGCAGTTTAAAGGCAGAGCAACCATCCATTCCTATTTTCTTTGCAAGGACAGAGTCCTTGGAGGGGCTCATAGAGTTGACAGGCTCAAGAGGTCATAATCTGAGAACCCAGGACAACTCAGTTTATCACTATACTTCCCAGGAATAAGGTTGGCTACTTTCATCTGTATAGATGAGATTCCTGCCTGTAAAGAGGATTTGTGAAGTGACTTGGGGTGATGAGGACAACACTATAAGAAGACCTAGACCAAGTTGGATGTTAGAGGGAGGCTGCTGTGGTATAGAGCTTTTCCTTCTTCTGATGACCTTTTGAGACTCGATTTAATTGCTCATGGCTTTAAGCAAATTGAAAAATCAACAGTGGGTTTCTGGCATCAGCCAAGTCCTGGTCTATTCAGGTTACATTAGTCGTGGGTCATGTCCATGCTAAGGCAGACCCTCCCGCTTGGGAGATTGTCCTGCCTTGAGGATAGGAATAGCTCTGAGTTGTATTGGCCCAGACTGTTATTTTTTTATTTAAATACCTTTAGTCAGAGTTCACAATGACCTACTTTAATTCATTGTGAACTTTGCACATCTATGTTATCTGTCCAACTCCTGAGGTCACCTGAGTTTAAGAAATCTCTTTTAAACTCTATGAAATAAGTAAAAATCATGTTTAAATCTTCAATCTTTGATATATTTGCTATATGGTGGATATAGAATTAAGGAGGATGAACTGGAGCAGGAACCCAACTCTGTTTCTTGTACACTCTCACACACAGAGAGACAAACCGTTATCAGTTACAGTCATGAGTGTTTTCTATTCTGGGTATTTGCTCCAAAAAAAATCTGCAGTTTTAACAAGCATCTCAGAATAAATTTAGCTACTTTCTTCTGGGCACATGAAGTACCTTCTTGGGAAGAGGACTTGTATTGACAGCTGTTGGAGCTATTACACCATTAAACTTTGAGCATCACTGATACTACCAAAGAAGATTCTACAGTCTCTTTAATAATGCGGTCTTGTGATTGCTTCTCAGCCTTTTGGCTGAGATCAAGTGTGATAATGTGGTCTTGTATCCTTTGAATATCATAGGAGTGAGTAAGCTGCAGATGCTTATTGTTCTGCTATATGCATTTTACAAACTGAAGCTAAGTTAAATTATCTGGCTCTATCTCCCTGTGGGACTCATATTACTGATAAATAATTACTTCATAAATAACAATTACTTAATAAGGATTTTTGGATCATAACTAATTGAAATGGACATAGTGAGAATTAAAAATAATTATCAAGATGTCCCCCACTTGGTAGAAACTTTCAATCTCCAATAAGAAAAAATACATATAAAAATATCCAGCACATCACAAATCAAGGTTTATTTAATGGTATGGCAAATGGTTGGCCTTGTTCTCAAACTGTGGATTGCATAAGGCCCTCAGTTGTGCTAGGAGAAAGTATATTGTACTGCAGTGTTTCTCAAACTGACCTGATCATAAGAATCACCAGGAGTGTTTGTTAAAAATTGGACTCCATATATCCCACCTAAACCTACTAAATCACAATATCTAGGTAAGACTAGGATGCTTTATTTTTAATAACTACTTTATGTGATTCTCATGATGGGGTTGGTTTGGGAAATGGGTATAGTAGAAAGAGCAAAGGTTTTAGATAAGTTGTTTTCAACCTCAGTTGAACATTGGAATTATGTCAAGAATTTAAAATTACTGGTTCCTAGAATCCGGAATTCATACCTTCCGCACATATTCTGATTTACTTGGTCTGGGCACTGGTCTGAGGATCTGTATTTTTAAAATGCCCCCTTATGGCTGGTCCAAAGGTAGTGAGTTATCTCAATTGATTGTCACAGTCAGTTACAGATAAAATGTCCCCTTAGCTGATTTTAATATATCATCACATTGAGAATCATTTACTTAGAGACAGAGTTATCCGGGTTTGGATTATAGATCATTTACTAGTAGTATAGCATAAGCTTAATTATAATACTTTTTTGACCCTCAGTTTTTGCATCTGTAAAATGTGGTTAACAAGACCTACCTATCTTATAGGGTGAAATGCATTAAAAGATTAAATGAGGCATAAAATGCAAAATGTATAGAAGAGTGTATAAGAAGTGCTTCATAAAGATTGCTATTATTCCATATCTTGGCCATGCCAAAAAAGAATATTTCTGTGCATACTCAAAATAGATAACAAATCTGTGATGGCAGAGATATTGGTACCCCTGACCCAGCTGAAATAAGGTTTAGTTAGGTGAACCCAAATGGTAATCAATTCCAGTTTGCCCTTCAGTGGTGGCCCCTGCTTGGTATCTTCCTGCCTATCTGCCAAGAGCAACAGCAGGGAGGCCATCCTGAAGAACATTTTATTCCATTGTGACAGGGAAGTGTTTTGATTTTCCACTTTGTTGACTTCATGCAGAGATCTGCAAATGTCTCCTCTGAACTGTTCCCCAGCTTCATCTGCTATTAATCCTGGCAGCTGCACCTGGCAGGTGGTACCTTGAAGGACCTCTTTAGAAGTATGGGACAGTTGGCAGGATTGATTACAGACAAAGCTGTGGAAACTTCCAGAGGTTAAAGGTGCAAAAACCAGAAATGACAAGTGATCTCAGTAGCTTACTTATCACTTTGCACAGCTAATAAGTAACTTTAAACTGAATTAGTTAACATAGCAGTAGAAATATAAAATTATAACACAAACGATTTTCACTCTTAAATTTCCAACTTATTAATTGTGCTGAAGGAACAGAATGTAATAATGTTAATAATGCTGTATAACTGCCTACTTTCTCTGTTCCTCTATCCCCTTACTCTCAACTTTTGCAAATAAATCCCTCAGGAAACAGATCTCAACTGTTCTGCAAACCTCTCCTCTGTTGGGGGAAAAATACAATTGCAACCTAAAGGAACATGCCAACTCATAAATTATACAATTAGGTAATTTTATTATTGAGTAAAAAAAAATACCCTAGACACATGCAGGTAGCCAGCAAGTAACTATAGAATTTTAGTAGATTTTCAGTTCTTTATATACAATTAAAATTTCAGTTGTTACATATCATTCCTTCTTGTAGTAAACAGTAAGAAGCAGGTATTTGATTTACATCAGAAGTTATATTCAGCTTACTTTGATGCCCTGTTTTCCACAATTTGTTATCAGGCAAACTCAAACATTTTGTTCTCATAATTGTTTATCAGTACCTCCTACGGTTGCCCCTGACAGTGTGTCTAATACATATCATGAGTTACATCTTTTTGCATTCCTCAGTAAGGTTAGTAAAGTTTAGTTTTCCCACAATTATTCCCCCTTGTGATATAATCCACTGGGTATTTCATGCAATCTGCATTACAACAATGATTTATCTTTGAGATGTTCTTAATTTATGTATATTCAACAAGTCTAATGATTAACATTGTGACAGAATAATTTTAAAAGAACATTAGTTTTAGTAGGATAGTCTTTGAAAATATCATGCCAGTGATGTATAGTTAGAGTGCATTCTTGATTAGAAACACGCAAAGGTTATCCATCATCATTTAATAACTTTATATATGACTAGTTTTAGTAGCTTGTTTTTCTAAGTGCTTTACAATTTGAGAGTTATTCTTCAGTTTTATTTTTTTCCAATTGATACCTAAGATATAATCAACATGTGGGGCTTAGTAGGTAAAATATATTATTACTACACATTAAACCACAAACAGTAGTAATAATACCATCTTCCCAAGTCATGTTACCAATATAATACACACATATTCCAGCAAACCCATTATCCATTATTAAGGTTCGCTTTTGAGGTACTCACTGGAGGGTAAATACAGAATTGTCAAATTATAAGAAATACTTTAGTTTGTTCCAAATTTTGGGGACAAGTTCATCCAACTGGCCATATCTCACATTTGTCAATGTCAGTAGTAACACTTGAATTACAATTAAAACACCTAGCATGACAGACACTCATCATATATAATTGTTTCATATTGACATAAGAAAAATATATCATTTACTCAAACAAGTTGTATCGGTCCAGTTTTCAACAGTTTCTATCTGATGCCAAATTTCACTTCTATAATATAATCAACCTCTTACACTATACTTATTGTCTCTACAGGTAGTATCATGCCTAATGCCAAGTTGGTGACTAGTTAGTTCTTTTTTTTTTTTAAAGATTTTTTTATTTTTATTTATTTTTTTAGAGAGAGGGGAAAGGAGGGAGACAGAGAGGGAGAGAAACAGCAATGTATGGTTGCCTCTCACATGGCCCTCATGGGGACCTGGCCCGCAACCCAGGCATGTGCCCTGACGGGGAATTGAACCGGGACCCTCTGGTTCCCAGCCCGCGCTCAATCCACTGAGCTACACCAGCCAGGGCCTAGTTAGTTCTTTAGTTATACAGGCGAGGGCTTGTGAAATTTCTTTAGCTATGTTGTGTTGCAACAGGATTTTATTCCTGGCTGTTGAATTCCAAATTTTTCCCCAGTTCTATCCTAATTTGTCTCTACTGTTATATCCTGTATTACGTTATGATCCTAACCTTTTGCATTGGGATCACATGTTTCTGCAATTTCCCAAAGGCTTTTTGGTTAATGTTTTTTTTTAAAGATTTTATTTATTTATTTTTAGAGAGGGGAAGGGAGGGAGAAAGAGAGGAAGGGAAACATCATTGTGTAGTTGCCTTTCACGCACCCTGCACTGGGGGCCTGGCCCGCAACCCAGGCATATGCCCTAGACTGGGAATTGAACCGGCAACCCTTTGGTTCGCAGGCTGGCACTCAATCCATTGAGCTGCACCAGCCAGGGCTGTTCTTTGTTTTTTAAATTAGTTATTATCTTTCTTTTGGTTGTGCGAGGAAGTGAAGTGTTTCTGCCTATGCCTCTATCTTGGCCAGAACTTGATCCTTTGAATATATTGTTGAATTTGGTATGCTAATATTTTGGTGAAGATTTTTGTATCTATTTTCTATGTGGATATTGGCCTATTATTTTCTTTTCTTGTGTCCATGCCTGATTTTGGTGATGCTGATCTTGTAAAATGAGTTTAGAAGTGTTGCCTCCTGTTCTTTTTGTTTTGGAACAATTTCCATATGATCAACATTAATTTTTCTTTGAATATTTGGTAGAATTTACCTGTGAATCCATCTGGTCCTGGACTTTTTTTTTTTTGATGGGGGGAAGTTTCTTATTACTGATTCAATGTTTTTATTAATAAGTGGTCTCCAGATTTTATATTTTTTATTGATTCACTTTTGGAATATTGTATGTTTCTGACATTGTATCTATTTCTTCCAATGCTTTCAAATTGTTTTGTGAAAAATTGTTCATAGTAGTTTCTTGTGATCCTTTGTATTTCTGTTGTATCAATTATAACATCTCTTTTATTTCTGATTTAATTCATTTGAGCCCTCTTCTTTTCCTTTTTTTCCTTATTTCTGTCAGTTGAGCTAAGATTTTGTCAATATTCTTTATCTCTTCAGTCAACAGGTTTTAGTTGCAGTGATCTTTTCCATTGTCTTTTTAGTTTATATTTATTTCTGCTCTTATCTTTATTCCTTTCTTCTACTCACTTTGGGCTACATTTGCCCTTTTTTTCTAGTTCCTTGAGGTGTAAAGTTAGGTTGTTTATTTGATATTTTTATTGTTTCTTGATATAGGCTTTTATTGCTATAAATTTCTCTCTTAGATCTGCTTTTGCTCCATCCCATAAATTTTGGTATTTTGTATTTCCAATTTTATTTATCTGAAGATATTTTAATTTCCTTTTTGATTTCTTTGTTAATAATTGATATTTATATAATATTTGTGAATTTTCCAGTTTTCTCCTTGCTTTTTTATTTCTGGTTTTCTACCATTGTGGTAAAAAAACATGCTTGATATGATTTCAGTCTTTAGAAATGATTAAGACTTTTTATGTGGTCAAATATATGAACTATCCTGTAAAATATCAGCTGGACCCTGAGAGAAATGTGTGTTCTACTGTATTTGTATGGAATTTTCTGTATATATCTGTTAAGTCCATCTGATCTAACATGTCATTAAGGCTACTGTTTCCTTATTGACTTTCTGTCTGAATGATATATCTGTTGATATAAGTAGGGTATTAAAATAAACTATTATTATTATATTGCTGTATATTTTACCCTTCTTGTCTATTTTATGTGCTCCCTATATTTAGGTGCCCCTATGTTGGCTGCATTACCATTTACAAATGTTATATTCTCTTGTCGGATGGAAATTTGTATCATTATGTATTGCCCTGTGAGTGTCTTATTACATTCTTTGTTTTAAAGTCTATTTTGACTGATGTAAGTCTAAATATACCAGCTTTCTTTGGTTTTAATTTCCCTAAAATATCTTTTTTGATCCTGTCATTTCGCTGTGTGAGCATCCTTCTATCTGAATTGCGTCTTTTGTAGGCTGCATATAGATTTTTTAAAAGATTTTATTTATTTATTTTTAGACAGAAGGGAAGGGAGGGAGAAAGAGAGGGAGAGAAACATCAATGTGTGGTTGCCTCTCACATGGCCCTCACGGGGACCTGGCCTGCAACCCAGGCATGTGCCCTGACTGAGAATCAAACCGGCGACCCTTTGGTTCGCAGCCCACACTCAATCCACTGAGCTACATCACCCAGGGCTGCATATAGATTTTTTAATCCATTCAACCAGTTTATGTTTTCTTGATTGGATAATTTAGTACATTTACATTAAAGTAATTATCAGTAGGCATGCATTTATTGCCATTACTTAAATTGTTTTCTAGTTGTTTTATTGTTTTTCCTGCTTTTTTCTCTTTTTCTTTTTGTGGTTTGATTACTTTCTCTTTTTTAAATATTTCATTTATTTATTTATTTATTTTTAGAGAGAGAGGGGGATAGAGGGAGAAAGAGAGAGGGGGAAACAATGATGCACAAGAGATACATCGATAGGCTACCTCTCACATGCCTCCAACCAGGTACCCGGCCTGCAATCCAGGCATATGCTCCAACTGGGAATCAAACCTGCAACATCTTGGTTCACAGGCCAGCACTCAATCCACTGAACCATACCCTCCAGGGCTGATTACTTTTTTTTAGTTGTATGACTTAATTCCTTTCTCTTTATCTTTTGTGTAGCTACTATGGGTTTTGGCTTTGTGGTTAACATGAGGCTTACATATAACAACTTAAATTTACAATAGTCTATTTTAATATATAAAAAATTAGGTTTGAATGCATTATAAAGCTCTGCATTTTTACCCTCACCCCATGTTTTATATTTTCGGTGTCATGTTTTACATCTCTTTATACTGGCCATCCTTTAGCTAATTGTTGTAGTTATGGCTATTTTTACTACTTTTCTCTTTTACCTTTATATTAGTTTCATAAGTGATTAATTCACTACCTTACTATGTGTTTAAGTTTACCAGTGATATTTATACTTTTATATGTTTTTTCTTATTAATTAGCTGGTTTACTGGTGATGACCTCTTTTTTTAAGGTTTTATTTATATCTTTTTTAAAGAGAACGGAAGGGAGGGAGAAAGAGAGGGAGAGAAACATCAATGTGTGGTTGCCTTTCATGCGCCCCCACACTGAGGACCTGGCCGGCAACCCAGGCATGTTCCCCGACTTGGAATCAAACCAGCAGCCCTTTGCTTCACAAACAAGCACCCAATCCATTGAACCACACCAGCCAGGGCTGGTGATGAACTCTTTGAGCTTTTGCTTGCCTGAAACACTTTTTTTCTCTTCTTCAATTTTAAGTGACAACTGTGCTAGGTAAAGTATTCCTGATTTGAATTTTTTACAGCAGTTTGATTATATCATGCCACTTTCTTCTGGCCTGTACAATTTTGACTGAAAACCCTGTTAATAGTCTTATGGGGAGGGGTTCCCCTATATGTAACAAGTTGTCTTTATCTTACTGCTAAGTTTGTTAATATTTCTATATCAACAAACATTGTGACATTTCTTGTAGTGACAGCACCAAAAAGGCAAAGTAAGAAACCCTAGCTTCCATCCCCGAGAAATATCAGCAATGAAACAGCTACTCATGAACAGAAAGACCTCTGGGAGAGCTCTGGAGTCCACTTAAGAAGCTTTATCAACACAGTGGAACAAAAAACCTGAGAGTAGCTGCACAAGAAGAGAAAGAAGACAGGTGTATTTTGCCTGCATTATCCCATCCCTCAAGCCAGCATTGACCATTGCCAAGAGGGAAGAGCTGCCTTCACCAGGAAAGGAGGATTGGGGTAAGCCACAAGCTTCCTCAGTATTTTGGGCCACCATTGAAGATCCTACTTCAGTTTCACCCCATCCATACATGCAAAGCTGAGATATATAAAGACAGCTGGAAATGAGTAAGAAAAGCAGAGATTATTAGCATACATGTAGTAAGAGTTATCATTGTTCAAAGTGATCTGTTCTGCAGTCAAACCCATGGAGATTTTACCACTAAGGAAATCGAGAGCCATCACAGCTGCTGTAGACTTTCTAAAAATTTTTCCAGCTTTCATACCACAGATATTGAAATTTGCTGATGTCAAGCACCAGAGTCCCTCCCTGCTAACCCTCTCCCTCCCCAAATAGAGCAAGAGAACTACCTTAGCAACCAGTCCAGGCCTCTGCAGGTGCACAAGTGCAAGACCCCTATCACTGACCTAGTCTTATGTACGTGCTTACAGCTAACTTATTCGGCTATGCAGTTACACATTGTGACCCTGATTCACATCACCAGACTCCACTGCAGTACACATATCCAGGTGGAGACTGTACAGACCCAGCAACGCACACTGGCAACCAATGATCTGCAGCTGCTTATGAGACTAGATCAGGCTGTCTTTCATCACTTAATAGCATCACTCTGCTTTCTTGCACATAGCTTCTCTAACTTTACACCTGCATGTTTCTGGTTCAACCCCCATTGTTAGCCTTCACTGCCATGTGCTCAGGTCAAGGCACAGAAGTCACAGTAGTGCATGATGCCAGCCAGGGCCTGCACAGCTGCCACTGAGTCCGTAGTTAGTCTCAGGCCTAGTTGCCTGCCTTGGTCCCTGTGATTATGTGTGCGTCTGAAACCAGCCCCTATCATTACACTGGCATCTGCTGCTAGTGCCACCATCAAATGTGTGCACACTGTTGGCTGAGCACCACCACTGCCACTTGGCTTTCAGACACCACTTAGGACCCCAACTGCCCTATCAGCTACTGCACCCACCCACGACAGTGCTTTCCAAGGACCATAAATTTATCAATGCTGTGGACCCCAGTGGCCTGAGCTAAAGAGACATCATGCTTTCCCAGAACCAGTGCTGCCACATGACCCCATATTTATTGCCCTGAACCACTAGGCCCAGGAATACAACATACCCTAGCATGTCCCTATCCATAGGTGAAAGGCTTTCCTTATCAAAGTCAGTCTATGAAGTCTGGAAGAAGTCCTTCAGCAAGTATGCAGACACCAGTACAAGTCTATAGGGATCAGAAAAAATCAGGGAAATGTGACTCTACCTGAAGAATACAGTAAACCACACCAGAAAATGGCCCCCCAAAACAGAGGTTATGGAATTGACCAACAAAGGAATCAATATAACTGGTCTAAATAAATGCAGAGAGCCAAGAAAACACAGGTAAACTATTTAACAATATCAGGAAAATAATACGAATACATGAAAGAGATAGAAAACATTTTAAAAAACCAAAATAATGGAACTGAAGAATACAGTGACTGAAAAAGTCAGTAAAGAGCTTCAAGAATAGACTTAACCAGGCAGAAAAAAGAATAATTAAGTAGATGATGGATCAATTGGAGTTGTCCAATCAGAGCAATAAAGAGAAAGAAGAGAATGAATAGGAATGACAAAAGCCTGCAGTACTTATGGGACACCATTAAGAGAAACAATGTACACATAATTGAAGTCCAAGGAGAGCGGAGGGAGAAGGGGTAGAAAGCTTATATAAAGAAATAATGGCTGAGAATTTCCTAAACCTGGAGAGAGATTTGGTCATCCAAGTTCATGAAGCAAATAGGTCAACACTAAATTTCAATAGAAAATTACCTCCTCTAAGATACATTATAATAAAACTTTCTCAAATAAAAGACAAAAACAGAGCTTGAAAATAAGTAAGAGATAGGGACAAGCCAAGGAACACTAATAGGGAAGTCATGGGCATGGACAATGGGGGGATATTGACTGTGGGAGTGGGGGGAATGAGGCAGGGGAGAACAATGGGGAGGAAGGCAGGACAACTGTAACTGAATAACAATAAAAAAATTACTTGAGAGTTGTGAGTTAGATTTTCCATCAGGGCACATGCCTTGGATGTGGGCCAGGAGGGGGGCACACAAGAGGCAACCACACATTGATATTTCTCTCCCTGTCTTTCTCCTTCCCTTCTCCTCGCTCTAAAAATAAATAAATAAAATCTTTTAAAAAATTACTTGAAATCAGAAAGAAAAGAAATTTAGAATTAAGTTTAATAATAGAAGTTTAACAGCTTCCAATGATAAGATTTTGTCTTTGAGGTCTTTTCCTAGAAGTGACAGAGTATATCATGGATGCAATATAGGCTATAAGAGCATACATAAAAATAAAAGGTCATCCAAAAAAATAAAATAAGCAAGAGAAAAAACTCTCATAAAGAAGTAAGACACGTGGACTTCCTAAGATGGCGGCATAGGTGAATGCACCGTACCGCCTCGCACAACCAAACAAGGGAAAAAAACAGAAATCTACACATCCAAACATAGCCAGATCTGACAGAAAATCATATTGAGAGGAAGTCCGACAACCAAGGAATTAAAGAAGATACATTCATCAAGTTTGGTGAGCCAGAAGGTGCAGAGCGAAGGGAGAGCACTCAGCGACCCCGCGTCGAGCAGGTGAGCAGACGGCAGGTCCGCGGTTGGAGGGGCGGTCCCCGCGGGGCTGAAGCACACCCAGACAGGGACTGACTGAAGCTCGGTCTGCGCCCGGCTCATCCGGACCCAGCAGGGCCGAGAGACCGGTGGACTCAGCAGGTCTGCATTCGTGTGCAGAGAGAACCTGAGAGAAAGCAGGGCGCAACTCAACGGCGCAGATTGAGAGCAAGTGAGGGGGTGGAGTCCGCGGCCGGAGGAACGCTGGGCCTTACAGGAAAGTTCGCTGGGGAGACCCTCGGGGAATTGGAGCTGTGTAGCCCGTCCATCGACCCCGGAGCAACCCCCGGAGCCAGCGCAGAGGGACCCGAAGTGCTTGCAGGAGGTGGTGTGGGTGCGGAGAGCGGAGAAGGCGCCATTGTGCGCTCAGGCCCCGCCCCCAGAGGCTACGGTCCCAGCACAACTACCGGGAACTTCCCTGCACAGGGGATCCCCAAGACTCCGCCCCCCTTACAGTAACAGGTTCACCGAGGGGGAAAAAATGGCCCAAAGAAAGGGACAGATCAAAACCCCAGAGCTAACCGAC
>PVJI01027889.1:0-17143 GCA_004026765.1 Micronycteris hirsuta
AATGGAATTCTATGCAGCAGAGAGGAAGAAGGAGCTTATACCCTTTGCAACAGCATGAATGGAACTGGAGAGCATTATGCTAAGTGAAGTAGGCCAGGCGGTGAGGGACAAATGCCATATGATCTCCCCTTTAACTGGAACATAATCAACAAAAGCAAAAAGCAAGCAAAACATAACCAGAGACATTGAAATTAAGAACAATCTAACGATAGCCAGAGGGGAGGGGGGAGGGGACTATGGGGTGAAGGGTTTTCAGGAACCACTATAGAGGACACATGGATAGAACCAAGGGGGAGGAGGGAGGCTGGCGGGGAGGTGGGGCTGGAGGGGAAGGGAGGAGGGGAGGGGAGAGGATGCAGACAACTGTAATTTAACAACAATAAAGTAATAAAAAATTAAAATAAATAAATAAATTCTTTGAAAAAAATGATGCATACATAATAAATGATTTAATATCCACTGTTAAAAAAAAAGATAAAGGCCAGGGCAAAGGTTGTAGCGATAGGAATAGAAAGGAAGTGATGATGAGAGATACAGACCTTACAAAGAAAGTCAATAGGACCTTGCAATTGTACGATGTGAGAGCCAAGGAAGACACGAGTCAGAGAAGATGCTGAGAGTTTTTTGCTTGGAAAACCAGGAGAACCTCAGGGCTATGAAGAGTATAAAAGAGAAGTTGCTTGTTAAAATAAAAGACAACATGCTCAGTTTTTCAAGTTACGTTGAGTATGTAGAATTGGAGGGGACAGAGGAGCATGTCAATCCTGGTGCCCAGCAGGCAATTAAAATACATAGAACATAGGTTAGGACTAGAGACGAGTCAAATGCATAGAAAGTCTATGTCATAGGTATACACCAGAATCATCTGGGGAACTTTATTTTTTTAAATATATTTTATTGATTATGCTTACAGTTGTCCCATTTTCCCCCTTTCTTCCCCTCCATCCCTGTACCCTCCCATTCCCCGCCCTTTAGTTTTTGTTCATAGGTCATACACATAAGTTCTTTGCCTTCTACATTTCCTATACTATTCTTAACCTCCCCCTGTCTGCTTTCTACCTACCATTTATGCTACTTATTCTCTGCCCATCCCCCCACTCCCCTGTTAATATCCCTCCATACCTTATATAAATCCCTTTAACATTTCATATAATAAAGGCTGGGTGATGATGAACTCCTTGAACTTGACTTTATCTGAGAAGCACTTTATCTGTCTTTCCATTCTAAATGAGAGTTTAGCTGGATAGAGTATTCTTGGATGTAGGTCCTTGCCTTTCATCACTTGGAATACTTCTCTCCAGCCCCTTCTTGCCTGCAAAGTCTCTTTTGAGAAATCAGATGACATTCTTATGGGAATTCCTTTGTGGGTAACTGTCTCCTTTTCTCTTGCTGCTTCTAAGATTCTCTCCTGATTTTTCATCTTGGGTAATGTCATTATGATGTGCCTTGGTGTGTTCCTCTTTGGATCCAACTTCTTTGGGACTCTCTGAGCTTCCTGGACTTCCTGGAAGTCTATTTCCTTCACCAGCTTGGGGGAGTTCTCCACCATTATTTGTTCAAATAAGTTTTCAATCCCTTGGTCTTCCTCTTCTACTTCCGGCATCCCTATGACTCGGATGTTGGGATGTTTAAAGATGTCCTGGAGGTGCCTAAGCCTCTCCTCATGTTTTTGAATTCTTGTTTCTTCATTCTTTTCTGGTTGGGTGTTTTTTTCTTTCTGCTGGTCCACTCCGTTGATTTGAGTCCCAGTTTCCTTCTCATCCCTATTGGTTCCCTGCAGATTTCCCCTCATTTCCTTTATATTATCCTTCACTTGTTCAACTAATTGCAACCATCTTTCTTCCAATCCTGTGAGCATCCTGATTACCAGTGTTTTGAACTGTGCATCTGATAGGTTGGCTATCTCTTGGTCGCTTAGTTGTGGTTTTCCTGCAACTTTGATCTGTTCTTTCATTTCGACCATTTTTTCTCAGTGTGTCTGTTACTTTAAGGGGTGGAGCCTTAGGTGTTCACCAGGGTGGGGAAATGCTGTGTTGTGACGCAGCCTGTGGGGGCGGGGCCTGAGAGAACTTGGCGCTTGCTCTGTTCTCTGCACTTCCCCAGCTACCCACAAGCTAGTTGGGCCCTTCTGTGCTGGCGCCAGGGTCGGTGGGTGGGCCTGCACAATTCCAAGTCTCTGTGGGTCTCCCCAACGAACTCTCCTGTGTGGCCCGGAGTTCCTCCTGCCACTGCCTCAACCCCCACAGGTGTTTTCAATCGGTGGTTTGAGGTTTTATTTCCCCGAGTTGATGGGATTCTCGGTCTGCTCCGCTCCCTGCTTTTCCTCCTGGTTTGTCTGCACATAAATGAGGACCCGCCCGGTCCACCAGTCTCGGCCCTGCTGGGTCCGGATGGGCTGGGCGCTGGCTGTGTTTTGGTCAGGCACACCCGCCGCGGGTCTCACCCGGCAGCTGCAGCATTGCCAGTACCACTCCGTAAACCACAGTCTTGCTGCGCTCTTTCTCCTCCTGTTTCACCATGCGCTCTCTTCACCAGGCTCCGCCCCGCTGACCGGTCTGGATGAACGTGTCTTCTTTAACTCCTTGGTTGTCGGACTTCCTCTCAGTTCGATTTTCTGTCATATCTGGCTGTTTTTGTTTATTTAAATTGCTGTTTTTCCTTGTTTGGTTGTGTTAGGAGGCACAGTGCGTCTACCTACGCCTCCATCTTGTTGGAAGTCCCCAGAACTTTAAAATAATACCTATATCTTAAGACCAATTAAACTAAAACTTCCAGGAAATTGAGAACCACTGGCCTAGAGCAGCGATTTTCAACATTTTTCATCTCATGATACACATAAACTAATTATTAAAATTCTGTGGCATACCAAAAACATATTTTTTGCCAATTCTACAAAAGCAAAATAGGTATAATTTTGATTCATTCACACCAGACAGTTACTGTTGTGTTGGCTATAGTCATTTTTTTATTTGATAATCTAGGGGAATAAAGGTCAGTGCCCCTGACCAAACAGTCAGGTATGGTATGTTTTAAAAATCCTTGTGGCATACTGCTTCAAAATCACTGGCCTAGAGCAGAGAAAAATGCCAAAAGCAAAACACTGAGGGTCATCCATATTTGAAGTTAGAAGAGAAAGGATAGGCAACAGCAACCAAGAAGGGTAACCCATGAAAGAAAGAACAGAACTTGAATAGGGTAATATAAGACAACATTAAGAATTAAAGGGTAAGGCCCATCTGAGTCTCCCAAAGCAAGTGTCTGTTTAAACTTATGTTACAGTGGAGAGGTCAACATTTGGAGCACATTTCTCCACTGCTTGGCTTGTTGTTGAAGATGATAGCATAAGAACACTCTGAACTCAGCTCCTCCCAGGAACACATCAAATTTATGCTTACAGACAGAGCAATTCCCCCTGAAGAACTGAGGGCTGACCTAATAGCTGCTGCACAATAAAGACAGAGAGAGAGAGGGAGAGACCACACAGACACAGGTATCTCTGTAGCCTGCTCCAGCTCTAGCTTCCAGCCAAGTGATTTGCCCCTGGGACTTCCCCCAACTCACACTGGCCTAGCTACAGCTTCCACCCAGGTATGACTTGTCCCCAGGACTTCCTGCAGATACAATCCACATCAGCTACAGTCCCAGCAGTTTACCTCTAGGGATCCCTATAGCTTGCACATGCTCCAGCTTTGGTTCCAGGTCCTGGTGTGACTTACCCCTGGGATTACCTGAAACCTGAGCCCATTCTACCTACAGCTCTAGGCCCTGGTAAGCTTTGGATTCCTCACCAGCCCCCTCCACCCTGCCACTCCCTGTGGCCCATGCACACTTCAGCTGGCCTGTGAAAGATACCTAACACATGTAGTCTACAAAGGAGTAGCTCCTACACAAGGTCACTTCTTCCAGACTGGGAGAGGTTGCTGTTTTGCCTAATTCATAAAAACCAACAGAGAGATGGCCAAAATGAGTACACAGAAAAATATGTTCCAAATGAAACACCAGGACAAAACCCCAGAAAAAGAACTAAGTTAAACAGAGACAAGGAATCTATCAGACAAATAGTTGAAAACACTGGTTATAAGGATCCTCAATGATCTCAGTGAGAACTGCAACAAAGAGATAGGAAACATAAAACAGGAGATAGAAAACATAAAAAAGAACTAGCCAGAAATGAAGACTACATTAACTGAAGTAAAGAATACATTAGATGGAATGAGCAGTAGATTAGATGAAGAAGAGGATCCAATCAGCGATTTGGGAGACAAGGTAGCATAAAACAACAAATTGAAACAGTAAAAAAAAAAAGAATTTTAAAAAATGAGGATAGTTTAAGGGACCTCTGGAACAACATCAAGAGTAACAATGTTCAAATCATAGGGAATTCAGAAGGAGAAGAGACAAAGAAAGAGATAGAAAATCTATTTAAAGAAATAATGGCTGAAAACTTCCCCAACCTGGTGAAGGAAACAGACATCCAGGTCCAGGAAGTGTAGAGAGTCCTAAACAAGATGAACTCAAGGAGGCCCACACCAAGACACATCATAATTAAAATACCAGAAGTTAAATCAATAAGGATTTTTTAACTTCAAAGTTGAAAACAAACAGAAACAAAAAAACCTTAACGATATACCAAGTGGATAACAGCCATAATAAAAAAAAGTGGAAAAGAATCTGAGTAACTTTTAGCTATTGTACTTTCACTCCTCTCAGTTTGAAAATATAAGGACCAAAAGAACCGCAAAGAAAACTTCGATTTGACTTAACAGCTTAGTAGATGTATTGTTAATAGTAGTGTGGGTGTAGTAATTATGAGACAAATTTTATGTATGTTGTAGAATTGAGCAAAAGAGTAAATATATTGATTTTATTGAGAGCCAGGCTTCATACAGTAAGAAAAAGGAGCTACAGATATACAATGGTGAAAGGCAAAGATAATATGAAATGGCTATTTCCCCCAATCTGCCTACTGGAAGGACATGAGTGATAACACCTCAGTGGCAGTGAGCTCACTTAGTTTCCAGATCTTGGTTCTAACAATACTCCTCACTAAAAAGACCCAGGGGTGCTTAGCAAAATGACTGAGTCCAGCCCCAGGGCTGGGGCTGGGAGAGTATGCCTGGACCATCTTGTGCCAGAAGTAGAATGTGCTCAAAGAATGAAAGGCACAGATGTCATCCTGAAGGAACTCCCACTGGTCAAATGTAGGACAATCTGAGCATCAAAATAAGTAATGATAGTAGTGGATTATAACCCATTGAATAAAATCAGAATCCATGGATCCATATTTACAGAAGTAAATAAGTATGGGAGAAGAAAAGACCTATACAGTAAAATGTCAACAATAAATGCAGGAGGTATAATAGACTTTATAAATCACTATTTGGCAATCATTATTTGATTCAGGCATGAGCCATCAATTACTGTAAGGAACACAATATTCACATAACTTTGAGTAATCTCCCCACAGGTTAGTTATTTAATACAACGGGGAAAATAGTAACTTTATACTAGAGAAATCTGGAGGACATGTCTAGGATTTGGTGATCAAAGTTAACATCACCAATATGGGAACAAGTCACAATCTCCTGCCACCTGATAGGATCAATGAGAAGAATATCACATCACCTCTGGAGTACTCCTGCCATCTATGCATAACCTGAATTTAATGAAGTATCTGACAAACCCAAATTGAGGAATATTCTACAAAATAACTGGCCCCTCTCTTCAAAATGTCAAAATTTAGAGGACAAAATAAAGAGACTAAGACTAATCCAGATGAAGGAAGGCTAAAGAGACATGACAACTAAAATGTAACAGGTAACCTTGGATTGGATCCTGGACCTGAAATATTCTTACTTCTGAGGACAAGTAAGACAATGGCTGAAATCTGAATAATGTCTGTGGGTTGGAGAAGTGTTTTTATCAATGTTAATTACCTGATTTTGACACATTTGCATTGTGGTTATATAAGAGAATGTCCTTGATTTTTAAAAAAAGGGCGAGCAACACTGTCAGTTGTTGGTACAGGGAGGTGAATGAGCATAAGGGTTAGGGATGCATTATTTTGACTTTACTTTGTAGGCATGTGATAAAAGTAAATTGTCTTTTAATGTTCCAGTATATTATATGTTCATGGAATAGAAATAATTCAGAAACCACAGATGTCCCAATTTCCCTCCTTTGCCCTCCTCTTCCCATTCCACCCCCCGACTCCCACAGTCAATTCCCACACTGTTGTCCATGCCTGTGGGCCATTCATACATATTCTTTGTCTAGTCCCTTCCCTGTTTTTCCACCATTGTCCCTCTTCCCCCTCCACTCTTACCACTGTCAGTCTAATCCATGTTTCCATGCTTGCGGTTCTATTTTGTTTATTAGTTTATTTTGTTCATTAGATTATTCTTTATAGGTGAGATCATAATGGTATTTGTCTTTCACAGACTGCCTTATTTCACTTAGCACAATACTCTCCAGTTCCACCCATGCTGTTGCAAAAGGTAGGGGTTCCTTCTTTCTTTCTACTGCATAGTATTCCATTCTGTAAATGTATCAGGTTTTTGATCCACTCATTTACTGATAGGCACTTAAGCTGTTTCCAGCACTTGGCTATTATAAATAGAGCCAGTATGAGTATAGGGGTGCATAGGTCCTTTTGAATTGGTAATTCAGTATTCTTAGGTATAATCCCAGCAGTGGGATCACTGTGACCAGAGGGTAGGGGGTAGGAGGACAATGGTGGAAAGAAGGGGAAGGCAGTAGACAAAGAACATGTATTAATGCCCCACAGACATGGACAACAGTGTGGGAATTGAATGTGGAAGCAGAGGAGGGTGGGATGGGCAGAGGAGGGCAAAGGGGGAAAATTGGGACAACTGTAATAGAAAAACAATAAAAAGGATTTAATAAAAATTAAATAAACCTTAAATGTATAACATTAAAAAAAACCCACAGATGGTTATTACAGTTTATAGAAGGCTTCTCTTTCCATTTTCAAAGTGGCTGAAAAATTTCAAATGATAATGATAGCATCATCTGCTCTACTAATATTAAGATCACTATATCAACAGAGGAGAATGAAAGAAGCCATGCAAAATTAAAGAAGTTTCACCTACTTACCTTGCTCTTTATTTGCGTGTACAGAACAACAGATAATGATAAAGGTGCTGGGGTGGAAAAAGAAAAAAATTATTAAGAGCAGTTGTTCCTGTACAGATATAATTAATAACCAATTGAACTGGGCCATTTGCATTCAGCCAAAAGCAAATGCTAACCATATGCGTTAAATTCTTTCTCCTTCAAAACATGTGTGAGCACAAACATTCAGAACAAAAAAGTACGAACCTAAAGAGACAAACATGACTTAAAAGACTCTAAATTGAGGAGGACAAAGAGCTACCAAGTATATAAATATTTGGTTAGTGCCTGGCAATGGCTTAGGAAGAATTGTGAAAGCGAGGAGAAAAAAAGACTATATAGCCAAGACTATAGTGATATAATTAATAAAAGCAAACTTTGGGCTGAATATAATGGGAAAATATTCTTTTAGTGATTGCTGAAACAGTCTTCCCAAGTGGGAGCAAAGGCACAGAAACTCCCCTGGATGATGTTCAAGGGAAGAGTGAGATAATGTATGTGAGAGTGTTCTGGAAACTCTTGGTTGTACTACACATGTAAGGAGTTGTTGTGATGTTATTATCCCACCCAGAGCTGGAGAGCAAAGGACATTGGAGATAAGCCACAGTCCAGATGAACACTCAGACAATAACTGAAGGAAGCACTTGCTGCTCTGCTGCGCCCCTTGCCAAAGTGATTCACTTATTCATGTATCAAGCATGACAAGATACCATAAAATTTGGTATCATCAAAAATTAGTTATCCCACCAACAGCACTGAGAGTGGATATTAATTGACTTCCCAAGATGGTTATGCTTTTGACTGAGTTGTCCCAGCTGGAAATTGAATTCATGGTATGATTTTTTTCAGGACTCGAACTGGGTAAAACTCAGTCATATGCACTAATTTCTGACATCTATTAAATTTTTTTTTTGGTCTTGACCCACATTCTCTCCACCCTGTCTAATTTATCAAGCAATCTGGAATAGCTCTATCTCTTTGAAGATGTCAATAAGAACAGCTCCTTTTTCTCCCATAGAAATCTAAATTCTATCAGGCACAACATTTCTGCCTCATAGGCCAGGAAATGAAATATTATAACAAAGCAAACATTCAAATGAATGGATATATGCATGCATAGTTCAGGACCAATTATCATTACAATTGTAATGCAAGAATCAGTCCATAGAATGAAGCTTGCCTGTACATGATGGGATACTGATACTAAAATAATCCTTGCATTTTTTTTGGATGACCAGGAAAAAAAGGTATAATACTTGGAGGATGGGGAAGGAAGGGTAAAGCTGATGTAATAAAAAGCCTATGGTCTCATATATAAGTGCATATTCTGTAAGACAATTTACAGAATCCTACAATCTTGGAGTTAGAAGTGAGCGGAACCCTGGCTGGTGTAGCTCACTGCATTGAGCATGGGCCTGCAAACAAAAGGGTTGCAGGTTTGATTCCCAGTCAGGGCACACACCTGGGTTGCTGGCCAGGTCCCTAGTAGGGGGTGCTTGAGAGGCAACCACACATTTATGTTTCTCTCCCTCTCTGTCTCCTTCCCTTCCATTCTCTCTAAAAATAAATAACTAAAATCATTAAAAAAATAAAAAGAAAGGATTTGAAAACTCATCTTAGTCCCAGATTTCTGTTGTTCAATTAAAAAAATACCACTCAGCTCTACTTGAACTCTTTCATTAACTGCCGCATCAGAACTCACAAGATAGCACATTTCATTATGGCTTATTTTTTATTCTCTTCAGGAACTGGTTAAAACTTTAAACCATAAGATAATTGGAAACACATTATCATGAAATCCCAAAAAGATTCTTCAAGATAACCTAATTCTATTCCTTGATGATCCTGATGGGGAAACTGAGACCGAGAGAAAGGCTAGAATTTTCCTAAAGTTACATAGTTGGTCAGTGACAGAGCCAGGACTAGAATCCAAGTTTCCAAATCCAGGGCCCAGTGGATTGTGTACTTTCTATAATTAAAGAGAGGGTAGGTCCAAGTTCAGGACTGATCACTCAGTGAGTATATTGTCATGGCTCTAGTTTCTCTCTCTCTCTTTTTCTGCATTTCCAAAGCCTAATCTTGGCTTATTTTACCCTCAACAGGAACAATTTCAAAGGGTGTGCTGGGTCAGGAAGAGGTGGCCCATGGAAAGAAAGTGGTGCTGCCCACTCCCTTTGGCTAATGTACATGGTGACTAACAACCTCCTAAAAGTGAAAACATCTTACTTTTTGATTCTCCCACATATGTTACTCAACAGTTCCTTTATTTTTGAGAATATTATGATGTATTTGGGGGTACTTGAGAGATATCATAATTGTAGTCACATGGGGAAAGGAAGAATGGTTATCTGGACACTCAAAAAAACTTGGCAAGAACCTTTTATTGTAGTCATTCTAATGGGACTTGGTGACAAGAGGAAAAACCAGAGCTGAATGAAGCATCTTCATTACCTTTAGGAAATCATGGTTTTTTAAGAAAACATATACAGTTAATTATAATCCAAGACAAAATTTAGCCATCCTCATATCTCACATGAGCACATAAGAATATTCCTTCCATTTTACTGACTGGTGGTAAAATTGACTCACATCCCTCTTGTTAAGAACCCAAGGGACAACCGATGAATGGGACTAGTTTCCAGGAAAAAAAAAACAGAAAAAAAGTGCTTATAATTTAATATCAAGCTTCAGCTCTGAGGAATAGCTACAAAAGATGTCTCCCTCTCTGTAGGAGTCATTCAGGTGGGAGCAGCTCAAGAAGACATCTAAAGTAGGGGTTTTTTGCCTGGCTTGTGTTCTTTAGTAGAAACGTATTGCTTGACTCTCCTCTGGAACTAGGGCCTTTTGTCCCCCTTAAGCAGCTTCTCTAAATGAGTTCCTTCAAAGAAGGAATAATTAGTGTAAGGTAATTAATGAGTCCCTTCTCTACTGTCAAAGTTAGCATAATTGCCCAGTCTGCACCTTAAATCCAAGGAACCACAGAAATGGAAAAACAAAAAACAAAAAAAACACCCCACTGACCTGGGAGTAAGAAAAATATGGCTTCCAGTTTTGGCTCACTCTGTCTAAACTAAATAATCTCCAGCAAGTTTCATTTTCTCTGGACCTGTTTTGTCACTTGAAAAGTTAAGACAAGAACAGTTGTACCTTTCTGAGCTGGGAGTAAGGAGTCAGTTGGATGACAGATTTGAAATAAACTGGCACATAGTAGGACTTAAGAAATAGTATGTTACAAAAAAAGAATAGTACATTACAAAGCAACTTGTCACGATCACCCATTCTGTTCCTTTTGCAATGTTTCCCATCATTTTGAAATCATGACCATTGCCCCAATTCATACAGCTCAAAACCTCAGAGTCTTATTTTAGTTGACACCATGCCATATGAGAAATGGTGGAAAAGCTAGGCTGCTTGACCTTGGAATGGAAGATACAGAAAGATGTGGTCTCCGGTCTTTAGATCTCTAAAAAGCTACGGTAAGTGGCCCCACAGAGAATTACTAGGATCTCTGGGTAAAAGCCACAGGAAGACTGTTTTCCCCTTAACAAAAGGAAGAACTTTTGAAGAGTCAAGCCTTCCCATGAAGGGAATGGATTTCAGAGATCAGTAAGTAACACTCCCTCTGGGAGTGTTCAAAGCAGAGACTATCAAGGGTGTTTTTAAGGTGAAGTCAGTTAAGGTGAAAGAATATTATGTGAGAATAATATTAAGGTGAAAGCTTACTATGTGTAAGATATTGTGCTAGATACTTTACAGGGATTATCTCATTTATCCACCCATCCAGCACTATGACAAGGTACTACTCTTCCTGTTTTTTAGCACAGAGAACCAAGAATCAGAGAAGCTCAGTATTTCTCAGTGGGTTTACTACTGGTATAAACGGGTAGGAAGAATTGCTCTTTGTTGTATCAAACTCGTTGGCAATAAATGCAGTAGTACCTCAGTATTTGTGCAAAAATCAGTCATACTCTTCACACATATTTCTAAATGCCCTATGGAAATGCAATGATGGTTGGGAATGAGAGAGAATATAGTATGTTTAGGATCACAAACAGCAGGTAAGCAGCAGACCCAGGACTTACACATAGCTGTGTCTAATCTGGAAGGCGGATATACTTTCTATTGCACTAGCCACAGAAGTGGATGGAAGTGTTATTGCAATACACAACCTTTCAAAGTCTAAGCCAATCCCAGGAGATTCTGATTTTTCATTCCTTCTTTTTCAGTCTCATATCATTTATCAACTTCTAAATTCTGTAGATTAAACTTTTGTAGTGCCTTTTAAATTCACTGCTGTCTTTCTATTCCCATAGCCACCACTTCAGTTCCAGGAACTTATTCCCTTTTTGCATCTGGTTTATACATCTCTCATATTTCCCTATTTTAATCCAGTTCACTCACATTTACCAGGTTATTCTTCCTGAAATGCAGATTTTACTTTTTTCTTTAGCTCAGATACTTACAATGCCTTTCCACTAACTGCTGAATCAAACAGAAAGTACAGCATCCAAAATTTTCCAGTTTGCCTCAATATAACCATGGCAATTTTAACTTCCATTTTTTCCCTAATTGTACTTTAAAATCCTGTTCAGCCAGTATTCTTTTCACATGCCCTGAGCTTCCTTGCCTCCAAACAGTTGTTCCTGTTGTTTTTTTCTGCTTAGACTGCTTTCTGTCCTATCTCCACCTGTTGAAATCCTATCTGTGCTTCATGGTCCATATTAAATAATAATAATAGTTAACATTTATTGAGTGTTTATTTTGGTCCAGCCACTGTGCTAAGTGTGTACAAGTATTTTATATGGATTATCTAATTTAATCCTTACAAAAATGTGATGAAGTAAGCTCTATTATTATCTTCATCTTAGCCTAGAGTAAATCAGGGTTCAGAGAGGGGGAAGGAGTTTTACTTGTCCAATGTCACACAAGTTTGTAAATGGTAGAAGTTAGCTATGAACTCAAGTAGTCTAGCTCTGGAGCTCTGAAAGGTATTATGATTTCAAAAAACAGTCAACCCCCCCTTCTGATTTTCCCTAGCTCAATTTGTTATATTCCTTACTTGATAACCTCAAAGAATTTTGACTGGAACTTTTAAGACTATCTTGTGTTATATTTATTTTTTCTTATACTCATGTTGAGACTGTGAGGTCTCAATGAGCACAGCCTATATCTTAAGCATTTCTCTGTCTGACATAGGGATGACACAATGTAGGTGTTCAGTGAGTCTCTTATGTTGAATTAAAAGTATGTTAGGGTGAAGGAAGGATTAGGAGAGTTATGTAGGAGATGATGTTTCTCACTTTTCTGCCTTAGTCACTCTGCATGACATGCTAACACTTGTCCAAATCAGACCTGGATGTCTTTGCTTTCTCAGCCTGGTTTCTGGCGGGTCTCTTCTTGTCTCCCAGTTCTCACAGCTGCCTCAGCCTTGGCCAGTATTTGGGGTAAGGCAGGATCAAAATATCACTGCCCTGGGCTTAGATTCCAGGAGTGAGGGATCAAGTGAAGCCCAGCCGGCTGGGTGAGGGGAAGACTGAAAGCCCCCAAATAGAGCCTGTGTGCTCTTTCCACAAGCCCTGACTTGCCCAGGGGCCACATGGGTGGGCTGGCAGCTCAACTTCCCTCTGGATGTTTCACATGTCTGATCCAACCCCTCCCTCCCTCCCCTAAGCTCTCAGCCTCCCTCTCTTCCTCATCTCCCAGCTTCAGATGTTCAGGGTGGTTGATCATATCCAGGCATGTTCCCAGAGGCCACAGGAGTCCAGTAAAAGCTTACATGGGAAGGAACTTGCTGCCAAGGCCATCAGAACACTATCCCAGGTCCCTGTCACCTGAAACAACACTCTCTGGATACAGATGGATAGACTAACAGATGGCTACAGATGCTTTCCCAGTCGTTCTGACTTTGTAGAGTCTAAACAGGGTCATCCTAACTTGATCTTGAACTTCCACCCCTATTTCTCACAGGTCTGAACTTCCTTGCCATGCCAGGGGGTGTTCCCATATTTACCCTGTAAATGGATGGATAGATGGATCTTGCTGCAACAACAGAATTCTTGGACAAATGTACCTCAGGACGGGCCAGCCATCCCACCAAGCCCCCACCCCTCAGTCCCCAGCCTGCATACCACACTCACAGTAGATGAAATCCGTTGCAATCAAAGCTCCTCTCTGACTCAGTTCACATCCACGTGTAGCAACAACAGCCCAAACCCATCTCTTTTCCTTTCATGTTACGCCTAGTTCTCCACCTCTGTGGGGCTCAGGAGGCAGCTATTGGACTACTCAAGTGTCTAGGCGTGGCTATGCAAAGAAGTACCGCCTTGAGAGGAACACAGTGGGGAGGGTGGAAAAGGGGAGGTGGTAAATAGTGACCAAGCCACTCCTATGGCAGGAACTGAAAAGTTCCAGGACAGAAGCAGTGGTGAGAAGGTAAACAGGCAGAGAGTCAGGTCCTGCTTAGTCTGTAGAAACAGAGGGAAGGTCAAGTGGTTGGAGGCATCTTGCAGATTCCGTTTCTTATGACTATTTCACAGTAGGATGCAGCTCAGCTCCTTGAAAGTTCTGTACACTGGTGTTAGCAGGACTGGAGTTTGACAGGGAAAATTAGTGTTGAAAAGTAACAATTTTCAGACTTGTGGAAAAAGCACCTCCCAGGTCTGGCCTTGACTTAAAAAAACAAACTTTTCCTTTTAGAAGCATAGGTAGGATTTAGACAGGAGGAGGAGAGGATACATAAAGGAGGGGAAAGACTACTGAAAATAAAAGAGAATTGGATTGAAATCATCTTTTGCGGGCCCCAGAGTCTGATCAAAGAAGTAAATGAACTAGATAGCCCCTAAGGGCTCTTCCAGCAATGACACTCCGGGGATTTATGAGTCTGTGATCTCAGAGGCAGCAGTAAAGGTGTCCTGGAATATTAGTAGGCCCTGATGTTGAAGAATTTACAGAGGAATTGGAGAGATAAGACAAACTGCATAGTCAAAGAACAGAACACAGTAGAGAATAATGATATAATAATATAGTTTATAGCTAAACTATAGCGTACAGGCTAAAAGGGCCATGAGAGAGCAGGTAGAGGCAGGGGAAAAGAGAGAGAGAGAGAGAGAGAGAGAGAGAATGAATATGAATGTAGACGTAGCCAGGCATGATAAGAGGCAGGCAAGGCAAATGCTGTTTGATAGATGGAGGCAGGAGGAGGGCAAAAAAAACCAAACAAAACAAAACATGGAAAAGCGAACAGCATTATGGGTAGAGGGGAAGGAAAGTTTCAGCTAAGGCATGGGGAAGGGGACCAAGCAATATGCCATGATCAGACTACACTCCTTGTGTGAGCAAAAGCTGTATGCTAGGAGTTTAGGGTGGAGTCTCAGTACAGAGGCAGCAGTTTTCGAAGAAAAAAAAAAGGCTAAATAGGCCCTGAGATGACTTTGAATAGGTCTTAAGTGAACTCCATATATGGTCCCTGGTTAGATCTGGGCCCAGAATGAGGCCTCTTACACTGTTACTGTGAGTTGAAGCCTAGAAGGAGAGAAAACTGAGTGGGCTGGAATCCTGGGTCTTCAGCTGCTAGCTGTGTGACCTTGGGCAAGTTACTTAACTACTCTGGGATTCACTAATCTCATCTGTAAAGTGGAAACAATAATAATCCCTTCCTTATAAGGTTGTTTTCAGGACTACATGAGTTAATATACAAAATAGTGTTAATATGTATAAGAAACTTAAAACAGTGTCTGGGCCCTGGCTGGTGTAGCTAAGTGGATTGAGCAAGGGCCTAAGAACCAAACGGTTGCTGGTTTGATTTGCAGTCAGGGCACTTGTCTGGGTTGCAGACCATGTTCCCAGTAGGGGGCGCTTGAGAGGCAACCACACATGGATATTTCTCTTCCTGTCTTTCCCCTTTTCTTCCCCTCTCTCTAAAAATAAATAAATAAAATCTGTAAAAAAAACAGTGTCTGGAACATACTAACATATAAGTGTTTATTGAATTTAAATAAATTTAAAAATAGATAAATAAATAAATAAATGACAGCAAGCACTTTGTAGCCCTTTATGTCATCTGTGACATTAAAAGGAAAATAGCTAATCTATGTACCTCTTCAGTCTGCCCTGTCCCTGAAGATATTGTTAAACTAGGTGACCTTGAAACTCCATAGCAATGTTTCTCATATATTAATGTGCGTACAAATCATCCACGGATATCATTAAAGACCAGATTCTGATTCAGTACGTCTGGTGTAGAGCCAAGGCTCTGACTTTCTAACAAATACCCAGGTGATGCTGTTGCTGCTGGACCACAGACTATACTTATAATAGCAACAGTCTAGAATGACATCTATCATTATATATGCATTCTAAGAACACAGGAGTCAGAGGGAAGTGGTTGGTTGTGCCATTTCCCTGGACCCTTTGGGGAACATTAGGCAAGTTTTTAAACTTCTTTGTACCTCAATTTACTCATATCTAAAATAGAGATTACAGTAGTACCTATTTCATAGAGTTGTTTTGAGGATTGAATGAATGAATGCATGTAACAGTGCCTGGAAAATGTTATATAAGTATCTGATATCATTATTATCTTGGGTCCATAGTCATAACATGATGAATAGAATAAATGTCCAAGGAGAGAGCTGGAAGGCATACAGACTCGAGCATCCAGAGACCTCTACTCCAACTCTGGCTATAACATCTACTAGCTGTTGGCTTTTCAGCAGAGGACTTATCTTCTTTGAGTTTCAGTTGACCCATCTGCAGATAGAAGATAACAATACTTTCTTCATGTTGTTGTGAATGTGGAAGAAGCTAATATTCATAAAGCAGGTAGCATAGAGTAAGTATTCAAAAGCTATCTAGGCCCTAGGGTTCTGGGAGATGGGTGTGGCTGCAGGGTAGGCAATAGATTGGTGAAGACTGGTGGTAAATACAGATTACTGCTACGATCAAGGCAAGTAATAATAAGGGGCTGATCTGTGATGATGAAAAAAAAGGAATGGAAGCAGGAGAGATTGTGCAGTTAAGATTGTGAAGTTACTATATGTAGTGTCAAGGGAGGATTTTTTGTCTTCATGGCAGAGTCACTTTCTCATATAAAACTCACTGATCCAGTCCTCCCCCTTTTCCCTATATCCTGTTTACTTCCTTACTGGCACTCAATTACAGCATATAATAATTTAATTAATTAATTGTCTTACTTGTTTAATGTCTGTTCTTTCCCTTCCACTAATTGGCAAACACGATGAGCTAATACTTAATAGCTAACACTTATAAAGCACTTGCTATCTGCCAGATACTCTTCTCAATATTTTACACATATTAATTTATTTAATCCTCATAACTACCCTAGTACCATTCAGAATTTAGGGATGAAAAAACTGAGGCACGGACTGACTTGCCCAATGTCAAAAACCTAGCAAGTGGAAGGGATAAGAAGGAGTCTCTGGTATACAGTCGAAAGAATAAACAAATTAACAAGTGGACCAGGGTAGAAAGGACAAAATGGGAAATACCAGGAAGACTTTGAATGTTAAATTTGAATTGCCAAGAAACCCTGTATGATGAAATGTCTTGCAGGTAAAGAAATGTATACTGAGGCAAAAAGGACCCTTTAGGCTGTAGACACTCTCCCACCTGGGACAACCACACTGCTTTTTATTTATTTATTTATTTATTTATATATTTTTAAATTTTATTTTATTTTTGTTCAATTACAGTTATTCGCATTCTCTCCCCTCCCCTCCTCCCTTCCCCTCCAGCGCCCCTCCCCCCAAGCCTACCTCCTCCCCCTTAGTTCTGTCCATGTGTCCTTTACAGTGGTTCCTGAAAACCCTTCTCCCCATTGTCCCCACCCCCTCTCCCCTGTCTATTATTAGACTGTTCTTAATTTCAAGGTCTCTGGTTATGTTTTGCTTGCTTTCTGCTTTTGTTGGTTATGATCCGGTTAAAGGTGAGTTCATATGGTATTTGTCCCTCACTGCCTGGCTTACTTCACTTAGCATAATGCTCTCCAGTT
>PVJI01027890.1:0-17140 GCA_004026765.1 Micronycteris hirsuta
AGCTATGCTACAGACTTCTATTTCTTTTCCTGAGACATGGTACCTCTGACTGGCCTGGTTTGGCAAGGGGAGGCAGGACTGTGTGTGTGGGGGTGTTTAGTTTTCAGGGACTTTGAAACTTAAAAACAAAATTCCGCCATTATTCTGAACCTGTATAACTTTTGAATAAATAGTTGATTTCCTTTTCATAAGACTCTGGCAGTGGGAGGCACGGTTTTTTTGGTGATAGGCAATAGAACCCGGGGGTTCTGTTACAGAATTGGTATCTGTTTTTGAACTGGTATTGAGACAGGATAGTGAGAAGGTAGGAAAATTCCTTGGCAAGTGTAACAGGGAAACTGAGAGAGTTAGCTGAACCCAATGGCTGAGCCATGTACAGCCAGGTACAGATGGTTACCAGGGCAGAAGGCCCTGAGTACCTAGCAGGGGGCAAAACGAAAGCCCCACGCCGCGGGTAACCATTCCTCCCCTGGCCTTTTCTCCCTGGAGAAAACATCTAGACCTAAGTTGTATTTCAGCTTCAGGCCTAGAAAAGCAGCAAAACCAGGTAGGTGATGCCAGAACTAACAGTAAAGACTAAAGATCCCCTACTTTGCCACTGACCAATCAGTGGAGACCACGAACCTGAAAGGGCGCACCTGGGGAACCGATGAGTATTCTGCTGAAACCTTCCCCTGAGACCTCCCCTAGGATTCCCGCTTGCAAGAAATGGATATAAACTTCAAGACAAAAGACCCAGGGTGTGCTCTCCCTGTGGGGAGCAGCCTACCCCATTTCCTCGTCCTTCTCCATTCCTCCTCACCCCCCAGCTTCTTTCCCTTCTCCTCCTCCACCCCGCCACCCCCAACTTCTTTCCCCACAGGCAGCAGGCTCCTAAACTCTGAGGCAATGGGCAGCTGGCAGCTTGTCTCAAGCTAATCCCCTGAAACTGTCCCCCAAACCCCCTTTTCTCTGACTTCCCAGCGAGTTAAGGCGGCCCAGCCTAGGGTCTCCTGTTGCTTCTTCTGTGCAGAGCCCTTGTTTTTCTGTCCTGAGCTTTAATACATGTAGCCCCATAGTCACCCGGACTGGTGCTGTGAAACCTTCCCTACACCGAGTCAAGAACTCACACACTACAGCTGGGCCAGGCCCCCTGATCAGTAACAGTATCTGGTCCTGGGCCCACTCTAAGCAACCATGTTATGTTGCCCTCCATTCTCTAGATATCCATCCATGTTTTCTTTTTTCCCAGCATTTTTCTTTCTTTTTTTCCCCCACAATCTTCTTCTCCCCTAATTTTTTTTAGTCCCTTGTATTTATTTCTGGGACCCGTTCAAGCAACACTTTCCCTAGCTTTTCCCCGCTGTTTCATGGCAGATCCAGCTACCGTCTAGCGGCTGGTTGCATCATTCCTCCGGGGAGGCGGTGGTGGCCTTCCTTATCCCCGAGAAGGTAGCAGTGCCAATCTAAGCAGGGCGCAGGACAGAATCCACTCTGGCAGGCGCCTCTTCTTTCCTGTTGAAGCTCAGAGGTAGCTCTCCATTTCCATGCCAATGCCACTCCTTCGTGGCAAATCACTTCAGACGCCGGCCCCGGACTCCTCTTGTCTCACCCTTCAGTAGCTACACTCCGGACTGCTAGATTAGTGCAAATGCTCGCTTCTCCCTTACTCTGAAGATCACGTTAGCCTGCGCATCAGAACAGTTGCAAGTGAAATAAAATAAGACCGACACTGGCCTAAGCAGAAACAGGAATTTAAGCAGTAATAGCAGAGTCCAGGGGCGGGGCAGCCTCAGGGGGCCTGCAGCTGCGGTGTGGGTGCTGGGACCTGGACCCCATTTCCTCTTCACCGTTTCTCTGTGTCTCCTCCTCTCCTGTCACGTAGGTCCTCCGTCCTGATCCAAGGGTGTTGCTAACCCCTTAAAGTCACATGCTTCCTCTGTCAACTTCACACAGATAATAAGAACCTTTTTTTTTTTAAAGAGTCCTTATTTTATTTTATTTTTTAAAATTCTCTGACTGGGTTATGTGCCCATTCTTGGGCCAATCAATTGCCTGGGCTAAGAAGTACTGATTGCTTTAAGCCAGTCAGGACTCAGCCATGGAGCTGGGGATAGAGTCAATCCCATATTATGGAAAATTTCAGGGTATCATTTAAAAAGTGGGGGCGGGAGGAGAGAAGAAACAAATGTAGAGGCAATTAGCCAATATTTGTTATCTCTCTCTTTCTTTGAACTCTCTTCCCCAATGATTGTGTCTTTGAGCCAGGGCTGTGTGCTGACCTCTATCACCTGGCTAATAGTCTTCTTGGAAATATTGTTATCATCTTATACCTCCACTGCTCAGTCAAGTTCAGTGGCTCCCTGTTGCTCTCCATCCTTTTCCACTCCTGGCGTCTATAGACATTTGTCATATTTTTACAGCACACAGGACACCTGGAAAACAGAATACTGGGCTGGATCTCACGCTCTGGCCCCCTCGAGGAGGGAGGGGATCCGGAGCTCAGCACGTTGGTTGCCCATCCTAGGGACATCTTCTGGGAAGCCCTGGTTTGTGAAATGAAGTTTCAACTTTATTTCCTAGCTCTTCTGAATCTGACTTTCCGAACTTTCCCTGCATTCAGCGAACAAGTTGTCTGAGTTTCTGCTGGGAGCAGAATGTCATCAGACACTGAATAGATTTTAACCTGAACTAGAACTTAATTCCAACTACTATTTTCCAAGAACATTTTGTTTTAGTAAGTCTGGTCTACACCCTCCAAGAAATGCCCTGCATGTTCCTCTCTCTGTGGTTTTGTTCTAGCTTCTTTCTGCTCCCTAAACTCTCCCTGATGTATGCAGCAAGCGGTTCAGAGACACCTGGGTTTCTCAGTCCAGCAGCATCAAAACATAGTTAGGGACCCAGAACAAAGTGCCAACTTTGTACTTTTTCAAGTAAAAACAGCCCTCCCCAACAACCACAGTCTGTTTTTATTATTATTTTATAAAAGAATGACATTTTTAGTATCAGAAAGAAAAATATAACTAAATCGTACTCATAAAAATACTAGAAAAAACTGTTAATTTTATGTTATGCATATTTTACACCAAAATTTACAAAAAAAGAAAAATACACTCCCAAAAGAAAGCGCAGTCCTTTTTAAGAAAGGATGAAGACAGCATCACACCAACATACAGAAAAGACAGAAACCGAAATAGTTATGGATGCAGAAAACACAATTTTGTTTGGTTTATTATATCGCATAGACATTGCTTATATGCAAGTTCACCCAGTTAGAAATAGAAATTTGACAGTGCAGCACGATGTAGAACCCAACCTTGAACTCTGATGATGTGGTGGGCAGCTAGAAAGACGCGAGCAGAGCGAGGATGATAGGCCAAGTGCGGAAGGTCCCTGGTGACACCAGGGACCTAGCAACAGGCAAAATTGGGAAGCAAACAAGGCCCTCACTCCCAGGGTGACCTTCCCTCCCCTTGTATAGAGCTGGTCCTCTGGTTTAGACCCCGTGACCTTTCATATTGCTGGTCATGTGGCTTGGATCCTCTCCTGACCTCCCCCCGCCCCTGACATGTTGCTAGCCATTTGGATTGGACCCCCATACGGGGGGAAGGAACAAGAGGGCCGGAGAATAGCCCTCTTAAGGGCTTACATTAGGCTCCCAGGACACTGAGGTTCTGACCCGCATCACACACATCTAGGCCTCAGTGGTATTTCAGCTCCAGGCCCAGAAAAGCAGCAAAACTAGACAAGCAAAGCCAACGCTGACCTCAGGACAACTGCATCCACGACCGACCCCTTGCTCTGGAGCCGACCAGTCAGTGGTGACCATGATCCTGAAAGGACGCACCTGGAAAGCTGATGAATATTCTATCAAGATCTTCCCCTGGGGCCTCCCCTAAAATCCCCACCCTTAAAAACCTTTTGGACAGAGGACCCAGTGGTCTCCCTCCTGAGATCACCAGGACAGAATGCACCTTTTCCCTCCCTTTCCCCCTCCCCCTTGGCTTCCACCATCACCTTCCTCCTCTCCACTAAGCTCCAAAGGCCCTTCTTTTGCCTCTGTCACTTGTGTCCTTGTAACAGGGTGCAGCCAAGAGGGGAGCCCCAAATAGGGATTTCTAATGGGGTCCAGAAGAGCTTGGAGATAATTGGCTCCACACCACAGGGCCACACCTGCCTGGAATGCTAGCAGCTGTGGCCAATTGTGGGAGGAGCCAGAAATGAGGCTGCAGAGGAAGATTGGCGCTGGGACTTAAACCCAGGCGCAGCAGCCATTAGGGGTCTCTTTTTGGGACCACGTGTCTTTTCGGGGACCACTCACCTTTGGAAGTGCTCCCTTTTTGCCGCGTGGATGGTGCCGGGAGCCTGAGATATGGTACCGCAGACTGGGCAGAGGGAGAAGGCAGGACTGTGCGTTTATGTGTATTCTAAAGAACTTTAGTCTGTAAAACTTTTAAATAAATGATAATTCCTCTCCTTTTACATCTTTACTCTGGCAGCAGGCAAAGTGAACCTAGTACAGGGGAAGAACCCCCGGAGAAAAAAAAGGGGGGGATCTTTTATATCGTTCAGCCCTCCCTGCCCCACCCCATGCCTGTCTGTTCTGTAATACCCTGAACTCATTTCTTCTACGGGTCATTTCTTCGACCTCTGTGACTTTCTAAATAAACTTTCTCTTACACTTTGAGTCTTGGCTCTGAACTCTTTCCTAAGCAGAATACCAAGATTACCAAACCAAGGTCTGGTCAGAGTACAACTGGTCTAAAAACGTTCTCGCTGCTGTCAACAACAGAACTTTGGATTGTTTCAGCCCTGAGGCCTGAAATGTGGAACTTCTCCACCCCCTTGCCCTGGTGAGGCCACCTGACGCCCCTCTCCTGCGCCCCATATCCACGAAGCCTACTTGTTACCTTTATTAAGTCTAGCCCCCTCATGGCCAGTCACTTCAGTGTGGTCTCCTAGACTCCTCTTTTCCTTGTTTTCTACCCAGAGTGCTAGGTTATGTCAAATGCCCACTCCTGTCTCTCTTATGCTGAGGCATTTAGGAGGAGTTCAGGGGACAGGTATGATTACTGGGAGTGCAAGTTGACACCTGCCAGCCTTGGACAAGACTTCCCCCTGACTTGTCCATCTCGGCTGGTATCTCAGAGAAGGGCCCCCAGGGGCAGTTCCCAGCTCCCTTTGTAGTTTCCAATCCCAACTTTGAATTGTCCCTTCAAAGCAGGTGGTTTCCCCCCACTCTGGAGATGAAGTAGCCCACTGGTTCTCATACTTTATGGGCATCCATTACCTGGAAAATATGCTAAAACACAGCTTGCCAAGTCCTGCTCCTGAGTTTCTGGTTCAAAAAGTCCTGGAAAGGGTCCAGAATTGACATTTCTAAGAAGTTACCAGACAATGCCAAAGCTGCTGGCCCAGGGGCTACACTTTGAGAAACACTGACTTAGCCCCCTGGTTTCCAAACGGCACAGCAGAGGCCCAGGACTTCCGGAGAGCCAGCAAGGAGGATTGCCACAGAGCGTGGGCAAGGGGCTCTGGGACTGCCCACCAGCTCCCGTCGGAGCGCCTCCACGCACATCCCTTTTCTGTGTTGGACTTCCGTGTAGACCTCGTGTGAGATAAGTGCTCTAAGATCTTTTCTTTTACATCCTTTATCTCGTGCATGTCTATCTCTTGCACTAAACTTGCAAACTCACCACACAGCTTGACTCTCCATTGTTTCATGTAAGGGGGCTGCAAAAATATTCATGCTTTTCCTCCTACTCTTTAAGTTCTGTCAGCATGGGCTCATAACCAACTGAACAGAGACAGGTTAACAGGAGAAAATAAAAGTTTAATACATGTGCACTGGGAATTAACATAGATATGATAAGTCCATGAAAATCCCCAAAGAAGACATTTGGACAAAGGAGACGAAGGGAGACTGAGGGGTTACAGGGAGCCGAGGAAGAGGGGAACACTCAGGACAGGCAAAGCCTTGCTGGGTGACTCAGAAACAGTGGGACACAGGGGTGTCTTGTTTACCACACTTAATTCAAAGCAGGCTAAGGTGGCATCCTAGGCTCTCCTTCCTGAAGCAAGTTTCTGTCCAAATTTCTTGAGTAGGAGAGCGAGGGTCCAAGGTTCTCTCTGAGTCTTTTGTTTCTTAATAAACAGCTTAAAATCAATATCCCCAAAGCAGCTTTGGAGTGGCAGAAGTCTGATCCCTTCACATATATGTACTTTTCATTTTTCACCTCTTTTTTTTTTTTGCATTTATGCAAAAGTATTTTAATTTCAATGTTTTCTGACATGGTTTTGACGAATCAGTTTTGGCTGACTAGAAACACTGTGGTCCTGTTGGCACAAAATCCCAAATTTCAAAAAAGTTTTCAATGACTGACCAAACATTTTCTAATCTGGGAGCACCTGAGGGCACCTAGGATAGAGAAAGAGAAAAGGAGAATGGGTGGGGAGAATAGTCGGGGAGAAAGTAGGGAGAAAAAACCAGCCTGGAGAAAGCATTTATTTCACATTTATAAAATTTCCACTAGATGGCAGTAACACTCCAGGAATAAGATTCCCAAGAGGTCTGGAAAAGGATAAACCCGCTCGGAAAGAGCTATAGAGCGTGCTCTGTGGAGTCTCCTGCCAGGTGCAGAAAATCTTTTAGATGGATTTGCTCTTCAGATCATTACTAATTTGACTTTTAAAATCTAATTCTCAATCTTGTTTAGCTCAAAGTAATCTAATATTTTACTGAGAACAAAAGAGACTCTCGTCCTGAATTGATCTCTAGATGGGTCTGAAATCAGACAAGATGCTATGAACAGCCAATATTAAAAATAATTTTAAGATTCAGTAAAATGTATTTTTAAACCTACAGTTGTTAAAGTTTCTTTATTGTAAGTCTTAAACTCTATATGCTTAGTTCAACTTGGTTTGGTCATAATTTTAAAAACAAGCAAACAATTTAGACAAAATTGAAAAGTAAACCAAGTAGCAAGATTCATGCTAAATCAGATTAGTAACTGGCAGCCATCTTCAGAACCATAGAGGTAGATATCATAGCCCTAATAAGTCCAGCATCTCTTGCAAAAATTTACTATTTAATTCTGTTACTGGTGGGAGGAAGTAGGCTCTTGAAGTATCTAAAGCAGGGGTGTCAAACTCATTTTCACCGGGGGCCACATCAGCCTTGTGGTTGCTGTCAAAGGGCTGAATGTAATTTCAGCTCCTCAACAGTTAAGGAGTAGTTATATTTATATAGTCCTAAAATTATTTCAGGCCTTTGAAGGCAACTGCAAGGCTGATGTGGCCCCCGGTGCAAATGAGTTTGACACCCTTGAAAAGGAAAAGAATTTCCTGAGACCCTCATGGAGGATGTCGCCCTGTGGAATGGTTTATTGATGGTGTACAATTTAAGGGGCTTCCCCTCCTGGTTCCCAATGTCCCATCTCTGTCTGTCTCGCCATGGAAAAAGTCCAATGTGGTCTTCAGTAGGTCAGGATGAAGGCCGCTGCCCAGAGTTTATGGTCCATGTCACAACCCAGTCCATCACCCGGCTAGCTGAGCATGTGTTTGTAGCTGCAGTCCACTGTTCTGCTTCAGTATCCAGGCTCCTTTCTGGAGGCCAGGGGCCACCTGGCAGAGCTATAGCCATGTGGAGAGAGCAGGTGAGTGCACCGTGCATGTGTAGGTCACAGGCAAGAGAGAGCGAGCAAGCAAGAGCTTCTTTGTTCCCCGGGGGTTATAACCGGGAGCTTGGGTTTGGGATGGACCAGGTACTTCCTTAAAATGACCGATCGACTTCCCACGGGTCTGCACCTGTAGTTAGACTGACAGGCCTCCACTCCATAGTCCAGCACCTTCCCCTGTGCCCCGAATAATCCAGTGTGGTGGGTGTTAATTCCCTTGAAGGAGCACAATGCTGTGGTCCCCTGGAGTGTAAGGCTGTAGCTTCCTGGCTGAGCGAGCAGGCTTCTGCTTTCCAGTTTTTTGAGCACAATGTCTAGTTCCCTTTGCTCTCTTTCCTTTACTAATACCTAGCTAAACACTGACAGTAACAATACCAGTCACAGCCTTTCATGGCTGTGTTAGGCTGGAGGAACTGTGTCTTCCATTTGCAGGCTCATTCCATCAGCTAGGCAGGTCTACAGTCAATCTTACTGCCAAAGGTCACATATTTGAGAGCTTGGGAAGAAGCCTGGAACCTGCAAGCCAGGCGCCAAGCTACAGGATCCGTCTAGTCTCCACCCCACTGTTTTGTTGCTTTCCATTTTCTAACTGGATGAGGAGGTCCGCGCAGGGATTCTGAGAGCACTGGGCTGAGCCGGGGCAGGAGTGATCTTGATCTGAGGAAATGACAATACAGTTTCCAGAGTGATGTAGCAAGACCAAGCACGACATTCACTGGAGTAACAAAACACAGGAACCAACTGTTTCTGTAAGTGCGGAGGGGAGGAGTGATCCCTTCAACCGGGACTAGTCAGAGAGGGCTTCCAAGAGTAGGTGAGTTTTGAAAAAAGTGCTGAAGAAAATAGTAGGTATGAGTCTGTGGTTGGGGAAAGGTGGACGCTGTGGATGAGAGGAAAGATGTAACAAAATATGGATAATTGCAAGTCATACTATCAATATTATTTCTTCTTTCAGGATGAAATATGAAGGAAAACATGAATTAATTGTGAATGCAAAAATAGTATATCATAGTTATGAGAATTTTTTCGTGAATGTCTTTCACTTTCTTTCCCTCCTTCGTGTTTCTACCCCCAGTATCACACTAGATGTTGGCTCCCTATACTATTCAGGCTTTCCTATTGGATTTATAAGTGATCAATCCACTACCTTTACTATATACATTTACTTTTAGCACTGAGATTTATATTTTCATGTTTTCTTGTTACTAATCAGCACCCTTTGTTTTCAGCATAAAAAAATTCCTTTAACATTTCTTTTAAGACCAGTTTAATAGTAATGATAGTCTTATGGGGGTTCCCGTGTACGTAACAAATTATTTTTCTCTTGACGCTTTTGGGGCAGCAAGACCTGTAAAAGCTCCCCTTTGGGAGATACTGTTCGGGGGATGAGGGGGTGAGCGTGAGGGCAACACCTGCTGGCTGGAATTAGGCAGAGGGAAAGTGTGTAGATGGAGCCCACAGGAAGGGTTCCTGGCGGGAGGTGCAGGAGATAGAGAAGAGAGAGAATGAGAGAAATATTTAAAAAAGAAAAGAAAAAAAAACAGCTCTTAGATATGTGCTGAATTCAATGCCTGCCCCTCACGCCTACATTTTAAGAGCCTCATTCAATTAATGGTGACTGCCTAAGAAGGCCAGGCAGGTGAGCCCTGGGGCAGGTGAGTCCCAGCAAGGGGAGAGGATGCAAATAACTGTAATTGAACAACAATAAAGTAATTATTTTTAAAAAATATATAAAAGAAAAATAAAAAGAGCCCTTTCTCGGTCCGGAGAGCCCATGGATCTTGTTGTGGGGAATCCCACTGGTTTTCAGAGCTAAAAGTTTTGAGAGCTCAGCTCTCAGGTGAAGATCTTAAAAGTTGCCCGGTGTGGGGTTCAAACCCTTCATTCCTTTGGGAGAAGCTCCTGGTTATGAGTCCGAGGGATGAAGTTTATGGTGAAATTGTGTCTCCACTTCCCCTCCTGGCCTCCTGTGGTTTCCCTCTTGTTTGCGTGATGGGAGGGCTTCAGGTGTTAAGTTTTTTTTTTTTTTTTTTTTTTTCCCCAGAGGAAGTTGTTCTATATGTAGCTGCAGGTTTGGTGTGTCTGCGGGAGAAGGTGAACCCAGGATCCTCCTAAGTCACCAGAACCTTCTTCTCCGCTTTTTACTCTCAAAAACTCCCAGTTCATTCAGTCTCTCTGTTGGGAAGCAAACCGTGGGCTGGGAGCCTGGCGGTAAGGCCTTGGAGCCTGGGGCCTTTATTTCTTCCCTTTTGTTTTCCTCCTTCTTTGCAGTATCATCAATGAACGTCTCTTAAACGGGAAAGGGCCTGTGTGCTTATCCAAAGGGACGGTGAAGCAGGAAGAGGAAAGGGAGGTGGCTGCCCTGGCTGCAGCTGGTCTGGAGGAGGCGGGCAGGACCCCGAGGGCTGGGTGGATGGAGGCAGCTTTAGGAAAATGGGAAAAGAGCAACAGAGAAGAGGGGCTCAGGGAGCAGATGGGTGCCGACAGTGTTCTGGGGCCTCCCAGGGACTGGGCTGGGGATAATTTGACCTACAGGTCCTTCCATGGTGGGCTCCTAGAAGGTACTGGTGGTCTTCTGCTCTTTTGAGGGAAGGCTAATAATTGCCTGAGAGAGCAGTCCTTTTGTAAAACATTTTCAGTTAATACTTCCCAAAGCTGCCTGCGTGTTAGGATCATCTTAGGAACTTCAAAATATACAGACTCCCCCAGACTGACCCCAGAACTACAGAATCAGTATCTCCGGGAGTGGGGCTCGAATGTCTCCATGTTTTTAGAAGTTCCTCTGTTGACTCTCTTGTAATTTATTCAGGAGGTTATTGAGGAACCGCAGCTCTCAACATATTAAAACTTATGTACAAATAATTTCCCCCAGAGAAGCAGGGTGTGTTATTTTACTCTATGAGTGTTTTTTTTTTAAGATTTTATTTTATTTTCTTATTTTTAGAGGGTAAGGGAGGGAGACAGAGGGAGAGAAACAGCAATGTATGGTTGCCTCTCACATGGCCCTCACTGGGGACCTGGCCTGCAACCCAGGCATGCGCCCCAACAGGGAATCGAACCGGCAACCCTTTGGTTCCCAGCCCGCTCTCAATCCACTGAGCTACACCAGCCAGGGCTCTATGAGTGTTTTAAACTCAGAAACTAGCATAAGTAAAATCATGTTATGACACATGATACCTATTGATCTACTTTGGCAAACATTTACTGAGTAATGACATTTATAGTACTTTTAAATCTTCCCACGTGTTTTCTTATCTACATTCTCACAACTGCTCTGTAAGGTAATCAACCAAGCAATGTTTAATGAGCTCACAGCGCTGATTGAGGGCAGTGCCGGGCAGACAGGGAAACGGACATTGTTCGCACGGGAAGCGGTAGGAAATGGGGTAGGAGTGATTTCACAAAGGCCGAGAGGCCAGCTGTGAGAGAAGTCGGGAGTCAGGCCCTTCAGTGACCTTCCCTCTGGCTCAGCACATGCTAGGCCTTGCCGCTTGGAAAGCTGTGAGCTCACCCTGCCCTAAGGTGTCATGATTACCTGGAGAAGTCTTCAAAACATCAGCGAGGGCTCAATGTACTTATCATTCCTACCCTTTTGTTCTTTTTCGGTTGTATTCGAGCTCCCAATTACACAGGAAAAAAATTTTCTTTTAACTTGTCCAGTTCATTTCATTTTCCTTGCGGGATTTGAGAGTAAGCGATCAGTAATAACTGACTCCAGCCTCAATTTTCTCTCTTAGACTTTGTCGTCTCTTTCCAGCCCTTTTTACTTTGCTCAGATAACTGTAATTCAGGTCACACAAGTCCCCTTCCCAGCTAATTAGAATACACTGCTGAAATCTTTCTTTATGTTCTTCTTTCCCCACAGACAGCCTCTTCCTGCCTTTCCCGTCCTTCATCTACCCGAGCTTCCAGTCTTTCTTGGCCCCTCCTTTTCCTTCCTATTTTTCCCCTGGTTTCTCTAGTCATCCCTCACACAGGACCTAACTGCGTCCCCTGCTCCTACTGTCCTCACTCATCACACCCTGTACCCAGCTTCTAATAAAGAATTCTCTTTTGTCAACATCCAATTCGAAAGGCCATGTAAGCTCTTCGACGTCCATGCTATTAGATTTAAATTCTTATCCTTTTTTATTTTAAATACCTTCAAATAGCTGTCCTTTTTAAAATTTTAATTACTTATTTTTTTTAGAAAGAGGGGAAAGGAAGGAGAAAGGGAATGATACGTCGATGTGAGAGAGGAACATCGATTAGTTGCCTCTCGCTTGCATCCTGATTGGGGACTGAACTCACAACCTAGGCAAGTGTCCTGACTGGGAATTGAACCCATGACCTTTCGCTTTGTGGGATGACTCCCAGCCAACTGAGCCACACCAGTCAGGTCCAAATGCTTGTCTGTTTATTCACCAAACCCATACCTTGCAACCCATCCCAAGTGCATTTCTCACCCCTGCCAGACAAACAGACTTGACACACTCTACCAAGTGCAGCTGAGATAAAACACAGCCTTCGGTCCCAGAGAGACCCTGGTTCAGATCTGCTTTTAGCTGTGTTACATTGGGAGAGCTGCTTAGCTTCCGTTTTCTCATCTTTAAAAGGAGGGTGTCAACTCTGTTATAAGTTTATGCTGAAGATCTCAGGTAATTCTGACTCGCTCGTAGCGGGCACATCAAGGCCGGCTGCCACTGCCGCTGCGCTCACAACCGCTAGCAGCCCTTGCTCTCTCCCGAGGCCCTCTCTGGACAAAGGGGTGATTGGTAATTGTTTCATGTTTTCCATTTGCATTGTTTCAGCATGCCTATAGTTTTGCTTTGTTTGTGAATTTTAAAATTATTTCAGTGCCTATTTGTGAATGAATCATGCTCCTCAGGAGGCTGTGTTTTAAGTGCTCTTATTGAGCTTTTCACTGGAGTTTAGGACAGTTGAGTACATTATAGTGGGTGACATTATTTTTTTCCACACTGTCTCAGGCTTTTAATTTGGAGGTACTTTGAGGGTCTATGTGTTTGGAATTTCTTTTTAGGTCTCCACACTGAGAACTGGAGCTCTGTTGGTATTAAAAGGAACCAGACGAGGAGGAGCCAGGACCTGGCATACAGATACAGACTGTGAGGGGATGGGGTCCACACCTGGGGGAAGACCCAGCTGCTGGGAGTGAAGAGGGTGAAACTAGGAGGGAGATGGGAGCCAGCAGGATTCAGAGGCCTGAGGAACTGAACTTTAGTCCCTGGAGGAGGGGGATGGCTCAGTAAGTGCAAACTACACCTCCAGTCTTCAAGGGTTCCAGGCTGAGGTGTGCATAAGAGACTGGGCATGGGAAGTCAGGGGTTGGGACTGAAAGTTCCAACCCTCTAATCACATGTTTCGCTCCCCTGTCAACCAGCCCCCATGCTTAGGTGCTTTCCAAAAGTCACGTCATTAACATAAAAAAAAGATAAGACATCTCTATTGCTCTCATCACTTATGAAATTCCAAGGGTTTTAGGAACCAAATATATGTTTCTTACATCATGATATCCCAGGAACAAGATTTATTGAGCACCAACCATATGCTAGGCATGACGCTAGTCACTGAAGATAAAGCCGTGAATCAGACAGACACAGTCTCTTTTTCCAAGGAGCTTAGAGCCTTAAGGAGGAGAAGACATCATTAAATGTCAGCATGACGACAGAATGAGTCATCCTCTTCATCTCTCCCCTTTAAGTTAAAATCAGTAGGACACCCATAGCCCCCAAAAGGATGCTTTGCACGCCACACCAGGATGCATGAGCGATCCATACATGTGTGCATCTGAAGGTGGGCGGGTTGGACCTCACAGAGGCAGTGGAACCAAAGGAGCAGTGGCAGCGGAGTCCACGACCTGAGACTCCAGGCCACGTGGCCGCGCCTGAGACTGGAGGCTCCAGGGACTGTGATGGCATCTGTGACCCCGGTATCCCTCCTCCTCTAGCAGTGACAGTGGCAACATCCCAGCCCTCAGCACCCACAGACCTGGTGTCATTAGCAGCAGATGATACTCCAAGCAAATGGTAACCAAAAGAAAGTGAATAGAATAGAGCCGTGCTTATATCAGACAAAATCGACTGCAAGTCAATAAAGGTAAGATAGAAATACGAACATTATGTAATGATAGAGGGACACTTCATCAAGGAAACATAACATTTATTAATGTATATGCACCCCACCTAGGAGCACTAGAACATATAAAGCAGCTATTAGCAGACCTACAGGGTTACAATGGCAGCAATACAGTAATAATAGGAAACTCCAACACCGTGCTTACATCAATGGATAGATCATCCATACAAAAGGTCAACAAGGAAACATTGGTCTTAAATGACACATTAGGCCAGAGGGACTTAATAGATCATTCCATCAAAGCAGCAGAATATGAATTCTCAAGGGCACATGGAACAGTCTCAAGGATTGACTGTATCTTGGGACACAAAACAAATCCTAATAAATATAAGAAGATTGAAATCACATCAAGCATCTTTTCAACCACAACAGCATGAAACTAGAAATCAACTACAAGAAGAATACTGGAAAAGTCACAAATATTAAATAACATGCTACTTAACAACTATTGGGTCAATAAAGAAGACAAAGGAGAAATAAAAAATATATAGAGAGACAAATGAAAATGAAAATTTAACATACCAAAACCTACGATGCAGCAAAAGTGGTACTGTGAGGGAAGTTTATAGTAATATAGGCCTACCTCAAGGAAGAAGGGAAATCTCAGATAAACAGTCTACCTCACTCCTAAAAGAACGAGGAAAAAAGGACAAATGAATACCAAAGTCAGTAGAAGGAAGGACATAATAAAACCCAGAGTAGAAATAAATGAAATAGAGACTAAAAAGAAAATAGAGAAAATCAATGACTCTAAGAGCTCGTTCTTTCAAAAGATAAACCCCAAATGACAACATTTAGCTAGACTAAGAAAAAAAGAGAGAAGGCTCAAAGAAATGAAATCAGAAATAAAAGGGAAGTTACAACGGTCACCACAGAAATACAAAGGATCATGAGAGACTACTATAAACAGCTATACGCCAACTAATGAAAAAATCTAGATGAAATAGATTAATTCTTAGAATCATACAACCTTCTAAGACTGAATCATGAAGAAATAGGAAAGTGAAGAGACAGATTACTAGTAAGGAGATTGAAACAAATTAAACAGCTACCCCCTCCCCACAAAAAAAGTTCAGAACCAAAGATTTGAATGTGAGACCTGAAGCCGTAAAGCACACGGAAAACATAGGTGGGAAGCTCCTGGACAATGGCCTTAGCAATGTATTTGTGTACCTGAGTCCAGAGGCAAGCGAGACAAAAGCAAATGAACAATGGGACTACACCCAACTAAAAAGTTTCTGCACAACAAAGGAAACCATCAAATAATTGTAAAGGTAACCTACCCAATGCAAGAAGATATTTGCAAATCCTAGGTCTGATAAGGGGTTAATATCCAAAACCTATGAAGAGCTCACATAACTCAATAAACAAACAAACAAACAAAGAAACAAACAAACAAACTGACCAATTAAAAAATGGGCAGAGGATCTGAATAGATATTTTTCCAAAAAAGACAAACGTTTGTATATATATATACAATGGAATACTACTCAGCCATAAAAAGCTGAGATATTGTCATGGGCAACAACATAGATGGACTTGAGTGTACTATGCTAGTGAAAAAAGTGTGATGGAGAAAGACAAATGCTGTATTATTTCACTCATATGTGGAAGATAGGAAAAAACCCCACAACAAAACAAACAAAATGAAAACATCGAGGCAGACAACAGGCGGGTGGTTCCTAGAGGGCAAGCGGGTGAAGGGAGGGGGAAGGAAGGGAGGGGGGACTGCACAGTGACGAACGAAAACTGGGCGCGCAGTGGTGAGCATCCTGTAGCGTATACAGATACCACATTCCAGTGTTGTCCGTATGAAAGATACCCAATGCTGTGATCCAGCGTTACCTCAGTAATCCCAAACCAAACCCTGCTTTCTGACTTAAAGGAGCTGACTGTAGCAACTGACTGAGGAGGCACGCAGCCCTGAATAGTGGGATATTGGTTTTACCGTTTCAGGTGCTTCCTGGAGAAGCCCCATGGGATAATCTCGCCCTACTGTTAGTGTTATCTTCTTTATAAGACACCACCTATGTGTGCTTGTCCAACTTTAATATCTACCTGCCCATCGGGCAGAAACGTCTGGCTGTGCCAGTGGACTCCAGGACTCAAGATAAAATGTGATTCCTGACAGAAATACTTGTTTACAACTACTATGTATAGTCTAGGATAATCAGTGAAATTTTCTCCCGTTCAGATTTGTAGGAAGATGGTTAACAGTAAGAACAACCTAATATTTGGAAAATTAGGTTCATGCTGATCTACCAAAGTCACTTGAAGAAGTATTGATGCATCTATAGAACAAACACATTCAATTGCCTCATTCACACAGTGTCCCTTGTATCCAGAACCGAGTCCTGTTTACACCTACTTTGGCTTAGAGAACAAGGATTTCCAATGCAGACCAAATTCTTAGAGGGTGGAGGAGGAGGTGGTGGCAGCAAGAGAGGAGCAAAGAAAAAAAGGATAAATAAAAAGTGTCTGGAAAGTGATATTTTAATTGAAAATTTTTCTAATTTCTGTTTTGAAATTGGGATATTTGTAGTCAGTTAAATTTGCTTGACTTTACAAAATACACTTTTTTAAAGATTTATTCCCTTTTTATTTACACACAATACAACTCATTCTTTTATTTTTATTTATTTATTTTTTATTTTTTTACTTTATTGTCATTCAGTTACAGTTGTCTGCATACTCTCCCCTCCCTTCCCCCTCCAATCCCACCTCCCTTCCCTGCCTCCCTCCCCACCCTTGGTTCTGTCCATGTGTCCTCTATGGTGGTTCCTGAAAACCCTTCTCCCCACAGTCCCCTCCCCACTCCCCTCTGGCTATTGTTAGATTGTTCTTAATTTCAATGTCTCTGGTTATGTTTTGCTTGCTTTTTGCTTTTGTTGATTATGTTCCGGTGAAAGGTGAGATCATGTGGTATTTGCCCCTTACTGCCTGGCTTACTTCACTTAGCATAATGCTCTCCAGTACCATCCATGCTGTTGCGAAGGGTATAAGCTCCTTCTTCCTCTCTGCTGCGTAGAATTCCATTGTGTAAATGTACCATAGTTTCTTGATCCACTCATTTGTAGATGGGCACTTAGGTTGTTTCCAGCACTTGGCTATTGTGAATTGTGCTGCTATGAACATAGGAGTGCACAGGTTCTTTTGAATTGGTGTTTCAGGGTTCTTAGGGTATAATCCCAGCAGTGGAATTGCTGGGTCAAAAGGCATACAACTCATTCTTTATGAGTTTGGATAAATGCATATAGTTGAGGATCCATTACCACAGTCAAAATACAGAATGGTTTGATTATCTCAAACATTATACTTATTTTGAATTTCTATTGACATGTTGGGGCATC
>PVJI01027891.1:0-17144 GCA_004026765.1 Micronycteris hirsuta
GTGTACTTTGGTGTTTCTATCCTAACCTCTAAGGGTCCTGACAAGACTCGCACCCAGGGGAGCAATGGGTAGAGGCAGCTGGTCCCAGGCTTACCCCTGATCCTGTCTCTAGAGGCCCGCCCTTGGCCTCACTGTCTCAAGCTCTAATAAACTCAATCTCGCTTTCACCTGGACTCACCTTGAAATTTTTCCTGCACAAGTCTAGAACCAAGAAAGGTCCTGGCCTCTCCTGGGGCTGGACCCAGCGTGGAAAAAGTCTAGTAACACAACCCAATAACATATCAAAATATATAATACTAAAACTAACAAAACTGAAATGAGAAAGTGGCCAAATTCACAATTACTGTGGAAACTTTTAAATATCTCTTTTAATGGCTGAGAGGGCAAGCAGAGCAAAAATTTACCAGAATGTAGAGTAAATGAATATCCACCTAGGTTTCTAATAACAAATCAGTATCATATTTCCTTGGTTAATAATAAAATCTGAGTAATTTGCACAGAAAAGATTGCAGCAGCAGGTATTATTTTTCATGTTCTGACAGACCTAAAACTGAAGTTAAAGTCCCATGTATAGTTCATTTTTAACTTGAAATTTAGCTTAAAAAAAAATGTGTCCACCCTGGCCAGGTGGCTCAGTTGGTTGGAGCGTCATCCAGTACACCAAAAGGTTGCTGGTTGAATCCTCAGGTCAGGGTACATAGGGCAGGCAACCAATCAGTGTTTCTCTCTCCCATCTTCCTCCCCTGCCCCTTCCTCTCTAAAATCAATTTTTTTTTAACTTCCTTCACACATTTGGGATGAAGCCAGGCACAGTACTTAGGCATATAAAATACTAAATATCATCTCCTTTCTCTGCTTCCCTTCACAGGTATACCCCACCCAAAATACTGTCGCCCAACTTGGTTAACCCCCAACTTTCTCAAACTCCATCCCCCTCTCATACGAATATAATGCCTGGCAAAACCATTCCACCGAAACCACTTAGAAAAGTCAAAAGTACCCCCCTATTGCCGAGTGCAATGGTCGCTTCTCTAAAGTCATCTTATTCAACCTCTTAGTTGCCTTTGACACATCTGACTGTCACCCTTTATTGAAATTATACTCTTCCTCAGTTTTGACGACACTATGCTCTCCAGCATTTGCACCTATCACACTAGTAGCTTCCTGTCAGTCTTCTTTGCTGGTTCTTCAGCTCAACCTCTACATGCAGGGGTTCCACGGGGCTCAATGCTATGCCCTCTTCTCTTGCTTAAACTGCACATGGTCCATACTGATCCCACCCAATCCCATGGATTTCATTACCATTTATACACTAATTTTTATCTCCAGCCCTGACCTATTATTCTCTGAACTCCAGATTCCAATCACCTATTTCATATCTCATCTTGAGTCTACCAGAGGTATCTCAGACTTAACATGTCCTAAAGAGAACTCCTGATTTTGTCCATGTCCTTCACTAGTCTGTTCCTCCCCAACAGGTACTAAGTATAAAAACCTCAAAGTCCTCTTTGCCTTTTTTCTTCTCCTTACAGCAATATTCCATTAGCAAGCCCTGTAAATGCTCTCTCCAAAATCTATCACCTATACCTGCACTTCTTTCCATCTTTAATGCTACTACCAAAGTCCAAGGTATTAGCACATGACACTGAGACACCAGTATGGCCTAACATCTCACCATTTCCACTTCCGGTCCCCTTAAAATCCATTCTTCTCCTGGCTTTGAGTGACCTTTTAAAAATGCAAACAGGTCATGCCACTTCCTAATTAAATCCATTAAATGGCTTCCTACTGATCTTAAAATAAAGCTCCTATACGTTCTGCCCCTGCCTGCCCAATTTCATCTCCTACAACTCTGCCTCTCGAGCGCTGTATCGCAATCTGGAGCCCCTCTGTCAGTACAGAGAATACAAAGGATCTCTCTTACCTCGAAATGTTTGTGCTCCAGGCTCTTCACAAAGCTAGATACTTCTTAGCTTCCACGTCTCCTGTTAAAAGTGATCTCAGAAATGTCTACCCTATCTCAATTAGGTCTCTCCTGTTATTCTCTAACACTTTTTGTATTTACCACTGAGCATCTATCACAATCTATATCATTTTGTCTGTCTTTTCAACTAATGTATAAATATGAAAATTCAGTAACACAGATTCTAGGTCTGTTTTTTCACTGCTATATCACTAATGTCTAAAATAATGTCAAAAACAAAGCAGGTACAATATGAAGCTGCTAAGCACCACTAAAAGGGCACTTAGCCTTCCCTGTTCTCAGGTGTTTAGAATATTAATTCTAAAATAAATAATTCAGTTTAACCTCATGACACGTTTATACAGCTCTTTTCTCACTATAAGCCTAATGAGGCTTGGCAACTCTAAAATCCAAAGAGACAATTCAGAAACACTAGGACTTTCCCATTCTGTGTGCTAGGAGACCTCACAGGTGAATCTTGGTGCATTCATTCCCATTTGATTCCATGCTATTGAAAGCCGGGTTCTCTGGGTGTTTACTGTTACTGACAAATTTTTTTCAGTAAAGAGGGTGTGAGCCCATTTAAAAAAGAAAACCTGCACAGCTTGAATCAGCTGTCACCACAGACACAGGTATGGCCTGACCCCAGAAGATACTCTTCCGCGTAGCACTAAGATCATCAAAACTCCACCTGGGCAGTCACAGGTTCCCACCCTTCAGGCACTTCAGCAAGGCAGAACTTGCTCTAGTTGTGCTCTCTTGGACTCTCAAAGGGAAGCCAGGGGAGGCGGGGGCTAGGAGGGAAAGTCAGATCTGAGAGCACTCTATGGGCTTGGCACTTCACATGCGTTGTCTCATCTAGCTTTGAAACAGCCTGATGAGTCAGCCGCAGCATTACTCCCATTTTATAAACAAGGACACAGACACTCAGAAAGATTAAGTGATTTATTCATGATCATACAGCTAACAAAACAGTGGAGCCATGGTTCAATGCCAAGCCTATTGTTGAAATGACCTAGAGGAGGCGAGAAGAAGTATAAACAGCCTGAATGTGACCCAAGGCAAGTCCTGGATGAAACCTTTGTAAAAGATCCTCTATAATTTTCTAGTAGGCCCTCTGTCAATTTTTTTAATCCAAAAGGTAGAAACAACGTTCTGTAAGGCAGTCCTTCCCAAACTGATATGAGAACTTCTTGGCAAAGAGGCAGTGATAGACAAGAAACTCAAACCACAGAAAAAACATGGTGCATTCTGCAATACCAATTTTGCTCACTGGAAAATAACCTGAATCATCTGTTATTAAAACAAATACCAATATGTTATGGAGTGAGTAAAATACAAAATTCACATCACTAGGTTTAAAAAAGAATTCATCCAGTCACAGGAGCCTGTTCTGGCCAAACTTTCCAAGAAGCAGTAATAGACTCTGTCTTTAAGGATATTTTTGTAGAAAAATTTAAGAAGCACTTAAGCAATTTACCCTAGGTTAAGTGACAATTTAGATAAAGTGAAGAAAAAAGAACAATGATTTTTAAATTTTTTATTATTTTATCATCAGAAAAGTAAACAATTAAAAAGTCTGGCTAATAAAGATAACAAATTGGAAATCTAAGGAACAAGACAAAATAAAAGTGTAAGTTTTAAAGCCAAACAAAATCACAAAGAATTGGAAAAGTTGCCTTTAATTGAAAGCCACAAAACACAAATTATACAAATCATATTAATATTTAACAAGGAATGAGATAATGATGATCTTGCTCCTCCATTTTAATTTGTTTCAGTTCCTTATAATGTACCAAAGCCTGAAGTCTGTTGAGTCACAGGAGAATGAGAATTTACTAGCCAAATGATATTTATATGGCAGTATCCCTATACCTTTTGGAAACCATTATCAATAAAAAACTTTTAAGTCTGCAATACTATGTGGCAGGGAACAATGGAGACTAATCATAACCTATTATAAAAAAACCTACATTAAGATAAATCAGTCTTCCTAGCTTCATTAGTAAGTCACTTCCCTAAAGGATCTGCTATAGGAAAATAAAAAGTTAATGATGCCATTATTTAATAGTTTTTAATCCTCTCCTATCAATCTACACAGTCATTGTCAAGCACATTTTAACCATTCAAAATGAGCCACAACAGTGGCAGCTACAAAGATCAGAGCTTTGATCTTAAGAATAACTGAATTTTCATATGAAATTTTACTCTGTATTAGTGAATTCTCTTCTCCCTTTTCAAAAATATAATTACTTGCCCCAGCTGGTATAGCTCAGTGGATTGAGCGCAGGCTGGGAACCAGAGGGTCCGGGTTCGATTCCCAGTCGGGTCACATGCCTGGGTTGCAGGCCAGGTCCCCAGTGAGGACCATGTGAGAGGCAACCATACATTGCTCTTTCTCCCTCCTTTCTCCTCTCTCTGAAAATAAATAAATAAAATCTTAAAAAAAAAAAAAATATATATATATATATAATTACTTCTCTTAGGCTTCCTCCCCCCTACCAAAAAGTGCTCCTTACTCAAAAAGCTTCCCCTTACCACCTGCCACACTTCTGAAATTCCCTCAACTGAAGTTACTTCTTTGATGGAAATATGATTTTCAGAAACCTCCTTTCAGGAAGAAACAAAATTGGTGGCATTTATCCTGTTAAATGAAGGATATCTTTGATCACTTACAATGTGATAGCACGGAACTGAACATTACGTTCATTTTCACATTTAACTCTCACAAGAAACCTGTGAGATAAATGCAATTATTTCCATTTTAAAGAGATGGAAACTGAAACTCAGGGAGATTCGGTAATTTGTTCAAAGTCACATCTGTAAGTAGTAAAGCAGCAAACTGAAGTCAACTCTGCCTGACTCTAGAACATGAATAGCTAAAATCTTAAAAAGTAGGACCTAAAGAAATCCAATAGGAAACACTATATTTTAATGATAATAAAAATAAAAGCAATGGCAATACTAATGATTTTTATAAAGTGCTTAATAAATGCCAAGCACCATTCACCAAGAGCCTTACATTGATTATCTCACATTTTCCCACTTTTCCTCTGCCTTCTTAAAATCTATGTAAAGACAAAATAGTACTTAGTAGAAAAACCTGGAAGAGGAAGACTGGGAAAAAGCAGATTCCGAATAATTTTCAATTTTATCAAAATTCATCCTTATTAAAACCAATTTTAATCATCTTTGAAATTTTAAAAAGTTGTTTCCAAAGTTAATGAATGATCATGAATAAGTAATTTACCCTAAAAAATTAACAGTAGACAGTAACTGTGTGCAAAATGTTACCTTCACTGGAAATCAAAGAAACACAAATTGATAAAGAAACCATTCTTTACCTCACCAAAAATATGAAGTTATTTTTTAAATTATTACTTCCAGCATTGGCAAAGGCATGGTGAAATAAGCACTCTCATATGCTGCTGATGAAAATATGAATTAGTATAACCTTTCTGGAGGGCAATTTGGAATTATATATTGTTGGCCACAAAAATTATAACACTCTTTAACCATGTAATTCTAATTCTGGGAATTTATACTAAAGAATAAGCACAGGCAAAGATTCGTGTATTATTTTAATGTTAAAAAATTGGAAGCAATCTTCATGTCCCCAAATAGAAAAATAGTTAAATAAATAAATCATAGTAAAATTATAATACCTGCATATACTGAAATAGTATTTAATTATTCCAAGTAATATTTTTCTAAAAATTCTATTGCCATGAAAAAATGTTCAAGACATATCAGAGGGAAAACATCTTTAGAGGGCTTATTGCTGGGGCTCATTACCAGTGATATTTCTTCCTACTCAACATATTTTTTAAATGATCTGTAACTAGAATTTGCTGTTATTAAAATTTTTTAATCCAAAATTTTATTTTTATTAGTTATTCTCTAGTACAAATCTTTCAGGCAGAAATACACGTGCATCTTTTTTAAATGATTAAAAATAAGATCACTCTGGGGAAGGGAAAATACTTAAACTTAGACAAAACAACACATTTTTCCTTTTATAAATAAAATGTTTAAGTAGTCGGATTATCTAAATCCCATAAGGTCTTGATCAAAGAGGACATTAATACCACAAATGGAGTCTGTGTGGGTGCTGTGAATATAATGCAGGTTCTTACTTGTATTCTAAACATTAATTAAAGCTTCATGGGAACATGAAAGTAAATCTGAAAACCAATAACATATTTAAGCATTAACAGATCTGTTTAAACCCTAAAAGTATTTTTAATTAATAACTTCATAATATAGTATTTACAGATATCTGTATGGCTTTTAGGCTGAAATGAACCCAATTGAGGAAACATCTACTATGCTCCATGTACCATAAGAATTCATCACAAAAATGAGATGGCATACCATTCTGCACTTAAGAGACTGGAAATCTAGTCAAAACACTAATTAGAGAACGTTTTCTTGACTTCTTGCACTATGAGCAAACTTGTGCTCATTCTTACATCTGTAGGTAAGGGACATGCACTGCGGAGTGGGACGCATTTGCACCCAAATACTAGCTCTGCTATATGATCTTTGTAAAATAAGGAACTCTCTGAGCTTCAATATCCTCAATCTGAAACACTACTAGCAATAACAACTATCTAGTATTAAGACTGAAATAAAATATCCCATTTGATACATGGTAAATGTTCAATATGTGTTAGATATAATTATTCTAATAAATATCTTTCACAGCTTTAAATTTTTCTTTCCATAATAAAAATACAGGTTCCACTTCTAGTCATGGCAGAGTAGCTTATATAAACCCTGCCAAAACAAATGTTGTAGACAATGAACAAAATATAAAAAATAACTATTAAAGGCAATTAGCAACCAAAATCAGAAGGAAAGGAGTCAACCCTTGAAAGAAGAGAACCGCTGTTGCCAAGAATTCCATGTACGTGGCTTTTTGTCTGAGAACACTCAGAGTCCACACAGTGCAAGGGCAGCTGGAACTCTGACAGAAAGCCAGTCTTACTGGCCTGATGGCCTGAGGATTTAGAGGATGAATTTGTTATTAATTTATTGTCTCTAAGCTCTAAATTCACCCTTCAATACCTGCTCTGCAATAAATAACCCATGGAATTCTCCTTTATGGTCAACACGATATTGAGCTTTCTCAGTAGAGGGCACTAGAGGACCACTGCAGGAGGAAGAGGCGCTCCTGGTTTCTTTCTGGCTACTGCACAGATCAGTGGTGTCAATGTGGAGACATCTGGTGGCTCTCTGCTCCAGACAAATGCTAAGAACACTCAGTCCCCTAACAAATTCCCAGACAGCCCCCAGCTCAGCTTGGTAATTACCTTTCTGTGGCCCTCTCCACACAGATACTGCACACTCTAGGCCTCCTGCCCATGCAGATGCCTCAACTCCTGCTTGCTCCTTCCCCTGGAGGTTTGTACTCCAAGGCCCCAGCATGCACTGGTACTCCCTTCCCCTGCATTCCCATATGACTGGTTACCAGAGTGAGGTGACCAGTGTGAAGCCTGCCTGTGTCCAATAGTTGCTTCACACTTGCCTAGAAACTGCAGGCCAGTTCTGGCCCAGGCAAACCAGAAACTTTTCTGCTATCTAACAGCTACAAACTATACCTTCTCCAACAAGGTCTCCAGGCTTGGGGAAGCTTCACCTTTCCAAGTCTGTCTTTTCTTAGGTACTCTCCCTAAACCTTAGGCTACTCTAGAGAATCCATTTAAATCATAGATACGCTGTTATCATAGCTTAATAACTCTTTATATTAAAGTACCCCTGCTTAAGTCTCAGTCTCTTGACTCGACCCAGACTGATACAAAATTGCTACAGGGTACAGTCCAAGGAAACAGAGCCCTAAAATGGGATTCTGGGATTCACCTGTTTGGGCCCTTGGTTTTGAGGGAAGTATGAGCTCCTTGCCAATGAGAAAAAGGATACTAATAACCCATGGAATGCAGTGGTATCAAAGTTAATCAAAATACCACCTGTGGTTATAATGAAGCGCCAACTGAAGCAAGTGCCTAGAGAGCTCAAGTGGCTGACAGACTTCACAATTTCACAATTACAATGACAACTGTAAGAGAAAAATGACAAATCCAAGTCTATTGCTCTTAGTTCAAGCCGTGGTCTGAGACAAAGACCTTCCATGACAATCCTAAAAGACTCTTTCATTCTTTGTAGACACAGAGCAGATCTTGCTACAAATGAAAATTGTATGGTTTGCTGAATTAGGACAATACTTGAATTCATAGTCTCACCAAGCTTGCCATCTGAAATTTAGGGTACTGATTGGGAAAGAACGGGATACTGAAGCTTGAAATAGGAAAGATTTCATATAAGCAACAATGAGACCAGAAGAAAATGGAAAACCTTTAAATGTTGAAAACAAACTCTCCATCTAGAATTCTAAATCCAGTGAAAACATTCTTCAAAAACTAGGACAAAAAAAGTTATTTTTAAGAAAAATAAAAATTGAGAGAATTTATCATCCACAACCCTTCCCTATGAAAATTCTACAGGAAGTTTACCAAGCTGAAGGAAATAGATACCAAATGAAAACTCACATCTTTGGGAAAGAACAAACAGCTCAGGAAACGATAAATTTATGAGTTAATACAAAAAACATATCTTCTTTCTTGCCCTGGCCTGTGTGGCTCGGTTGGAGTGTGGTTCCTGTAACCAAAGGTTGCAGGTTCGATTCCAGGTCAAGGGCACATACCTAGGTTGTGGATTCCATCCCGATCTGGGCAAATACAATGCCCAGTCCGAGCATTTACAGAGGCAGCCAATCGATGTTTCTTTCACATCAATGTTTCGATGTTTCTCTCTCCCTTCCTCTCTCTCCAAAAGCAATGAAAAAAACAAATGTCATCAGTGAGGATAAAAACATAAAATAAAAATAAAAATATTTTTTTAAAATGTATCTTCCCTCAATTTCTTAAAAAAACATGACTGTTTAAAGGAAAAACTAAAACACTATGTTGTGGGGCTTATAGTGTACGGTGTAATATATATGACAACAATATCACAAAGACCAGGGATGGTGGTAAGCAGATCTAGACTACTGCAAGTTTCTTACCTTTTGCATGAATTGGTATCTTAAGTAGATTATTAAGTATGCATATGGTAATACCAAGAGTAGTATGTTAAAAGTTGCAAATAAGTTAGCTAAAAAAGTCAATATAAAAACTGAAAAGGGCCCTGGCTGGTGTAGCTCAGTGGATTGAGCGTGGGCTGGGAACCAAAGGGTCCCGGTTCGATTCCCAGTCAGGGCACATGCCTGGGTTGCAGGCCAGGTCCCCGTGAGGGCCATGTGAGAGGCAACCATACACTGCTGTTTCTCTCCCTGTCTCCCTCCCTTCCCCTCTCTCTAAAAATAAATAAAAATAAAATCTTTAAAAAAAACTGAAAAGGAATATTTAAAGTTCATATATCATAATTCTGTAATATGTTAACATTATACAGAAACATTTTAATTCACACTAGTGATTTTGCAAATTTATCAGTCTATTATCAATTGAAACTAATTTGCTTTCCAATCTCTGTAATAACCTCTGTGCTTTGATTTCTTTGTTTCATTTTTGAACAAACTACTTTCAAGAAAACAGTTTAAAAACATGTCTAAAGTATCCATGGAAATAAAACTAAAATACATAAATAAGCAGGGAGACATATAAATAAAAATACCAATAACATGTAATCAACACAAAAGAGTAGAAGCCTGCATTTTTTAAAAATCACAATTAATTAAAAGGACATAGCTGCTTTCTCAACATAATAAGAGATACACAAGGCCTGTCCAGAAAGTATTCAGCCACACGATATGAAAAATAGAGACATTTCTTGATACAAGAAACATTGCACACAGGACAATGACACCTCAGTCCCCTTGAAAGTAGGCACCATGGGACCTCACACAGTTCTCCCAGTCACTATCAGCTGCCCCATCATATTTTCCTGAATCTCACTAAAGATCTGAAATCTCTTCCCTTTCAAAGGTGATTTTAGTTTTGGAAAAAGTCAGAAATTGCAGGGCACCAAATTTGAGCTCTAGGAGGACTAAGTCACCAGGTGATCTGATGTTTCACAAAAAACTCTACATGAGACCTGATGCATAAGCAGGTGTGTTGTTGTGATGAAGCTGCCGATCACCAGTTGCCCATAGCTGCAGCCTTCTGAATCATCCCAATAGTTTCTGCAGAGGAATGTTAAAGTTTAATGCAAAATTTGATGTAGACTCGTGGCTCTACTCACTCAGTCAATTTGAATGTGATGGCCACACAGTACACATGCTCACCCAACGGCATCTACTACCCCCACTCACTAGTACAGTGAAGTCATCATTGTTCACACATGTGCATTCCAGTCCACTCTACTTGACTGCCAGGTTACATTGATATGGTGCAAAACATTCTCGTTATATTAACAATGGTTGGACATTTTCTGGACAGACCTCATATATATTTATGAATATAAAAAAACAGCATCACACTTAAAAAACAGCATCATACTTAATAAAGAAACTCTAGAGGTATTCCCAACAAAATCAGAAAAAAGCCAAAAACATATTCTCTATTACCAGAATTACTTAGCACTGTTCTAAAAGTAACAGTTCATGCAATTAGATAGGAGAATAAAAGATTAAAAATTTAGAAGAAGGAAGTAAAGTTACATGATTGAATTCATGGAAATACAAAGAAATGAACTAAAGAAGGAATTTTTTTTTTAAGATTTTATTTTTTAATCTATTTTTAGAGAGAGGGGAAGGGAGGGAGAGAGGGAGAGAAACAGCAATGTATGGTTGCCTCTCACATGGCCCTCACGGGGACCTGGCCCGCAACCCAGGCATGTGCCCTGACTGGGAATTGAACTGGGACCCTCTGGTTCCCAGCCCGCGCTCAATCCACTGAGCTACACCAGCCAGGGGAATTTTTTTTAAGCCAATAAAATTGATATAAAAATAAATGGCCTTCAGTTCGATTCCCAGTCAGGGCACATGCCTAGGTTGCAGGACAGGTCCCCATGAAGGCCATGTGAGAGGCAACCATACATTGCTGTTTCTCTCCCTTTCTGTCTCCCTCCCTTCCCCTCTCTCTAAAAATAAATAAAAGTAAAAATAAAATCTTAAAAAATAAAAAAATAAAAATAAATAAATGGCCTTCAAAAATATAAGAAATTACTTTACAAACTACAAAGGAGAAAATTATTCCACTTAAAGGAGTAACAAAAAAGATGAATGACCTAAGAATCAAGTTATCAAGAAAAGTGCAAGATCTACATGATAAAATCTCTTAAAGCTACTGTGAAGTGCTGAAGAAATATAATGGTCTATCTGACCTTGAATAGAAAGGCTCAATATCAATTCTTTAATCTAGAATTATTTTGTTTTATAAATATAATGCGATCCCCCCAAAATACCAACAGAACTTATCAATTAGGCGATAAAAGTGAACAAAAGGCAAGCATGCAAGTAAAACTGGGAAGATAATTGAAAAAAAAGAAGTAATAAGGAATACTAGGTAATTCAGATATTAAACTATAGTTATAAATTTTACATTATAATGCTACAATAATTACCAGCACAGCTATGATATAAGAAGAGACAGATATAATATATCAATGAAAAAGAGAGAATCCAGAAAAAACCCAAATATATAAGAAAATTTAGGATATGCTAAAGATAAAATTGTGTATCAGTGGGAAAAGATGGATAGGTAGCCAATTTAGAAAAAAAATAAAAATGAATCCTCTTGTATCATAATAAATTGCAGATTGATCAAAAATGTAAACATAAAAATACCAGTAAGCATCTTTTATATCTTAAATAAGGCCTTTCAAAAAGTGGTTGAAAGATTCACAAACATAAAAAAAAATTATTTATTGATAAAGCAAAATACATAAAAATTGAAATGTTACGCATGGTTTAAGAAACACAGCATAAGCTAAGTTAAAATACAAATAATAATCTAAGGTAAATATAAAAATTACAAGTAAATATACTCATTATAACACTGAATATAACAGCAAAGCATAAAATAATCCATTAATGGAGGACTGTTAAATTATGATACATCTGCCCTGGCTGGTGTGGCTCAGTGGATTGAGCGCTGGCCTGCAAACTGAAGGGGGTCGCCAGTCTGATTCCCAGTCAGAGCACATGCCTGGGTTGAGGGCCACGTACCCACTTGGGGGTAGGGGGGTGACACGCAACCACACACTGATGTTTCTCTCCCTTTCTTTTTCGTTTCCCCTTTCTCTAAAAATAAATAAATAAAATCTTTTTAAAAAGAGAGAAACAAACGATACCAGAGACAGACCCGTATTTTTCCTTTTTAAATAATGCTTACCTGGTTTCAGAGCTTAGAATTCAATCTGCAGTGACATTTATAGATATAATATAGAATCACAGAATTTTGCAACTGAAAAAAAACTTCAGATCTTAGGTCAGCCTAACATGCTTCCTTCATTTTACAGACAAAGAAATGGATATTTGAATAGCCTGAATATATCTAAAGACACACACACAAGTCAGCGGCAAAATGAGCTTGAGTTTCCAGATCCCATCTTCTTTGTATATATCATGCTGAAGCATTCCCCCCGGGTACCATCACCACAAAACAAGGAGATACTAGTTAAAAATCAACAAGAAAAAATCAGACTACCTTCACAAATTTACTAGAATGAATCTTTGATACTTACATTATTTACCACACCTGAAAAAGTGTTATGAACTACATTAAAACCAGTGGTGACCTCCATTTCCAACCATGATGAAGTAACAAAGACCACATTTATGCCCTGCTGCAACAACTAGAAAACTGACCAAACTACAGGAAACAACTCTCTTTGGACATTGGACCACAGACAGCAAAAAACAGTAATGCCTCGGAGAAGGGCAACAAATAAGGTGAGCCCTTTGATAGCATGCATTCTGCCTTTTAGGACCTTCTGCCTCCTAGGAATATTCTGGGGCATAGAACACAGAGGGAAATCCAAAACAAAGCACAGAGATGTCTTGCTAACTAGGAGTCAGAGGTCAGAGTTCAGGAAGACTGAGGCAATTGTAGGTGGCAAACCAGATATCCAAAGAGAGAACTACATAGATTTGTAAAGAACTGCCTGCTAGAATGCAGGCAAACCTTTTAAAATAAACACAACAAAATCCAAACACAATAGGAAAACATTAATAATGTCCACAACCCAATTTTTAAAATGTCAGCATTGTGGAAAAAAAAAGCAGAACGTAAAACATAACCAGACAAAAAACAAATCAATATACCCCAAAAGACAGAGATGGTGAAATTAACAAACAAGCAATTTTAAAAAGCTATTATAAAATAATAAATTAATTTTTTAAAAAAGCTATTATAACAATGCTGAACAGAAGACACATTCTGAAATGGGAAGTTATTATTTAATGAATACAGGGTTTCAATTTTGAAAGATGAACAAGTTCAGCAGATATATGGTGGTGAGTTCCATAACATTGTGAATGCACTTAAGAACACTGAACTACACATTTAAAAATGACATAAGTAATAAATTCTGTTATGTATATCTTACAATTAAAAATGTATTAAAAATATTAAATGATACATCAGTAATAAAGAGCTATTACAGAAATTCTGAAGTATTTAAATTAAAACACTATCCATGAGTCAAGGGATGAACAAAGAGGATCATAGAAAATATATTTAAACTGGTAGAAAATGCAAACACAACATACCTAAATTTGTAGAATGCAGCTAAAGAAGTGCTTGAAGAGAAATGTATATCTTCAAATACTTACTGAAAAAGAAGTCAAGTCCAAAATCAATGATCGAAGAATTAGAGCAAAGTAAACCCAAAGTAAATAAGGGAAGGAATAATAAAATAAGAACAAATATCAATACAATTTTAAAAAATAAAGAAAATCGATTAAACAAAAAGCTGTTGCTTGAAAAAAAATCAATGAAAATGGTAAACTGCTAGCCAGACTCATTGAGACAAAAGAGAGAAGGCACAACTTACCAATATCAGGAATGGCAAAGGGCACATCACTACAGATCTTACATACATTAAAAGAATAATGAGCGAATAATATGAACAATTTTGTGCTAATAAACGAAACATCTAAAAGGAAATGGACAAATCCCTTAAGACACATGATAACCAAAACTGATTCAAGAAAGAGAGAGAGAGAAACATCAACTTGTTGTTCCACACATTTATGCATTCATTGGTTGATTCTTGTATGTGCCCTGATGGGGAATTGAACCTGCAACCCTGGCGTATTGGGATGATGCCTCAACCAACAGAGCTACCCAGCCAGAGCTCAACTGTATTTCTTACACTAGCAACAGACAATTGGGAATTAAAAAATTTTAAAACAATATCATTTATAAATTATCCAAAACAATTAAATAAAGATAAATTTAACAACATATAAGACTTATATGAAAAAATTATGAAACACTGCTGAAAATTAAATAAGATAAAAAATGAAGACCATATTCATATTCATAGACTGAAAGACTCAATATTGTCAAGATGTCAGTTCTACCCAAATTAATCTACAGATTAAATGTAATCACAGTACAAATTCCAATAAACTTTTCTGTAGAAATTGGTAAGAAATTAATTTTAAGTTTTAGATGGAAATACTAAGACCCTAGGCTAGTTAGAGAAATTATGAAAGAGAAAAACGAGTTGGAGAGTTTATACTACCTGATTTCAAGACTTACTATGAAGCTACAGTAATCAAGACAGTGTGATAGTTGCACAAGAGAGACATAATAAATCAATAGAACAGAAGAGAGATTCCAGAAAGAGACCCTATAAATTACATGGTCAAATGATTTTTGACAGTGGTGCCAGGGTGTCATTGTGGAAAAATATCAGTATCAATCTTACTTTGTACCATACACAAAAATTAACCTGAAGTAAGGTCATAACTTAAACACAAAAGTGAAACTCTGACACTTCTACAATGGTAAACATAGGAGAAATTCTTCATGATCCATGTGGGCAAAGATAATTTAGATAGCATAGAAAAAGCATAATTCATAAAAGAAAACATTAATAAATTAGACCGCATCAACTTTTGTAACTTTTATTCAGAAGACAGTTAGGTGAGGCCAGGCCTGCCTCCGCCCTCAAAGAGCCTCCTGTCCTGCCCCGCGGAGAGCCTGGCGCCTCGCCCAGCACGCTCTGGGTGGCAGGACACTGTGCTCCCTGAAGGGAATGGCCTTCGTCCCCTTTCTTCCGGTGACCTGGTCATGCATCTCCTACATGGTCGCCATGCTCCCCAGGCATGTGAAGCCCTTCCTCCCCTACATCAGTGATACAGGAACACCACCTTCAGACAGTGGTATTTGGGGGTTTATGATAAACTTCTCTGACTTTCTTGGTGTAGCCATGATATACACGAGATACAAAACAGTAGAAAAGTGGAATCGACCCAGCTATTTCAGCACTCCTGTTTTTAACTTGGTGTCCTTTGCTCTGGAATTGGTGGGATGTCTCAGAATGGGCACTATCACCAATTTTCAGGAGTTAGCTGTCCCAGTGGTCCATGGTTTTGTCTGTGGTGTGGTGTACACACTCCTGCAATCCATCATCTCTCACAAATCATGTCCCCAGGGGAAGAGCCTCTCCACATGCCAGGTAAGGATGGCCATCTCTGCCATTTCCTGTGGAGCTGTCATCCCCATGATTGCTGATGCTTCACAAATTTCCATAACCAAGCTGCAGTGGAATCCAAAAGAAAAGGATTATGCACATCACATGGTGAGTGTGATCTGTGAATGGGCAGTGAGTGGCCTTCGGTTTTATTTTCTACTTCATAACATTTATCTACGATTTCCAGAGTGTCACTTTAAGTACATCCACAGAAATCACCAATGACATATGAAAAAAAAAAAGAATTATATCTTACTGAAAGTCACAGACAATTTCTAGAAGTGGCAAAGGGGGCAGACAGGGTTTGAATGCTGCCCTGTAGCAGGTATCTACAAGACATACAGGACTTGAATTTCATTAAGAATTCCCAATAGTTGTACTATTTCCAAAGGTATATTTTCCTACAGAATGTAGAGCATTTATGACATTGTAGCAATGTTTTTATAATTTTCTAAACTGACACTTTTTTATACTCACAAATTCATTACACAAAAGATAAGGTGTTATGGAAAATGGAGAGCTCTTATTTTTGTACAGATTCAGTTTTGTTGTGTGTAAGTAATGTATGGAATTACAATAACTGAGGAATTTATTAAAAAGTAAAATCGGGACTTCCAGCAAGATGGCGGCATAGGTGAATGCACTGTGCTTCCTCGCACAACCAAACAAGGAAAAAACCAGAAATTTACCTAACCAAAAACAGCCAGATCTGACAGAAAATCGAATTGAGAGGAAGTCTGACAACCAAGGAATTAAAGAAGATACATTCATCCAGTCTGGTGAGCTGGGAGAAGCAGGGTGGAGGGAGAGTGCCCGGCGACCCTGCGGCGAGCAGGTGAGCAGACGGCAAGACCGCGGTTGGAGGGGCGGTTCCCGCGGGGCTGCAGCACACCCAGACGGGAGTGCCTGACCGAAGCTCGGCCAGCGCCCGGCTCATCGACCCAGTGGGGCCGAGACTGGTGGACCGGGCAGGTCCGCATTCGTGGGCAGACAAACCGGGAGAGAAAGCAGGGCGCAATCCATCGGCGCAGATTGAGAGCACCTGTGGGGGTGGAGTCGGCAACGGGAGGAACTCCTGGCCTCACAGGAGAGTTCGCTGGGGAGACCTGAGGGGGATTGGAGCTGTATAGCCTGTCCACCGACCCCAGAGCGACCCCCGGAGCCAGCGCAGAGGGGCTCGAATTGCTTGCAGGAGGCAGTGTGGGTGCGGAGAGCAGAGCAGGCGCCATTGTGCTCTCAGGTCCCGCCCCCACAGGCTACGTCACAACACAGCGACCGGGAGTTTCCCTGTCCAGGTGAACCCCAAGGCTCCGCCCCCCTTACAGTAACAGGCTCACCGAGGGGAAAAAAATGGCCCAAAGAAAGGAACAGATCAAAGCTCCAGAACTAACCGACCAAGAGATAGACAACCTATCAGATGCACAGTTTAAAACCCTAGTAATCAGGATGCTCACAGAATTTGACGAAAAATTATCGAAATTGCTTGAACAAATGAGGAGAGATCTGCAGGGAACCAATAGGGATAAGAAGGAAACTG
>PVJI01027892.1:0-17136 GCA_004026765.1 Micronycteris hirsuta
CTTCCTCTTAGTGTTTCCAGTAACTTGACTGGGTAATTTGTTTACCAGGGTTAAAGTTTTGGGCCAATAATTTTGGGGGGATAACACGGATTAGCTTCCTGGGAATCCAAAGCCAGGACCCTTTTCATTGTCACTCCGCGCTCTGGTTTTTTGTTGGTTGAGTCTGCTGTACATGGGTCTTTGTCGAGGGAAGTGGGCCAGCCATCAGCTACAAAGCAGAGGTGGTTCAAAGCAGCCTGGTTATATCAGATCATCAGTGTTGATAGGAGCTGGTTAAGAGGAAATTGAAGTCCAAGGTGGGTGAAGAAAAAACTTTGGCATCTGATTACTTTAATGAATTTATGTCTCAATATTTAGATGAATAAGATTTAAAAGACTGGTGCAAAGAAGTTACGTGGGGAAAAATGTTATATGGACCAGTGAGACCCAGACTTTGATTTTTAAAAAAGGTCAATACAGCCAGGCTGGTGTGGCTCAGTGGATTGAGCATGGGCCTGCAAACCAAAGGGTCACTGGTACAATTCCCAGTCAGGGCACACGCCTGGGTTGCGGGCCAGATCCCCAGTAGGGGGCGTGCGAGAGGCAACCACGCATCGATATTTCTCTCTCTCTCCCTTCCTTCCCGTCTCTCTAAAAAATAAATAAAATCTTAAAAAAAAAAGTCAATACATAATGTCAGAGATCAGCCTAAGAGTAGACCACAGTCAAGACATCTGAAGAAAGAATGAGCAGCAGGAGTTAGGAGCAAAAGCATTAAGACATGTGGCTAAGCAGGTGTGGAAATAGCACCCACCTGAGCCTCCTTGTTCTGGTGCCATGCTCACCAAGCAGCCTTCTCATCACCATTGGTCATCCAGGGTGACATGCTACAGGAGAGAGTTACTTCATTATTACCCACCCATTTCTTTTTTTTTAGGTCTCTGCATTCAGTCAATCAAGGTTTAGTTTTTAATTTATATTTCATTGATTTGGTATTACAGTTGTCCCAATTTTTCCCCCTTTACTCCCCTCCACCCACAGCCCCCATTCCCTCAGGCAATCCTCACACCATTGTTCATGTTCAAGGGTCATGGGTACAAGTTCTATTGCTACTCTTTCCTATACTGTACTTTACATCCCCATGGATATTCTGTAATTACTTATTGGTACTTCTTAATCCCCTTACCTCTTCATCCATTCCCTCACACCCACCTCCCACCTGGCAACTATCAAAATGTTCTACGTATTCATGATTCTGTCTCTGCTCTTCTTGTTTGCTCAATTTGTTTTTTAGATTCTGTTGTTGATAAGTATGTGTTTATTGCCATTTTATTGTTCATAGTTTTGATCTTCTTTTTCTTAAAAAAGTCCCTTTAACATTTCATATAATAATGGTTTGGTGATGATGAACTCCTTTAGTTTTTTTCTTGTCTGGGAAGCTCTTTATCTGCCCTTCAATTGTAAATGATATCTTTGCTGGGTAGAGGAATCTTGGCAGTAGGTCGCTGCTTTTCATCACTTTGAATACTTCTTGTCAATCCCTTCTTGCCTGCAAAGCTGCTTTTGAGAAATCAGCTGACAGTCTTATGGTAAGCAACTGGAGATAACCAACTGCTTTTCCTTTGCTACTTTTAAGATTCTCTATTTAACTTTTGGCATTTTAGTTATGATGTGTCTTGGAGTGGGCCTTTTTGCATCTATCTTGTTTGGGACTCTCTGTGCTTCCTGGACTTGCATGTCTATTTCCTTCACCAAATTAGAGAAGTCTTCTTTCACTATTTTTTCAGATACATGTCCAATTTCTTGCTCTTTAACGTCTTCTTCTGTCACCCCTCTGATGCAAATGTTGGAATGCTTGAAGTTGTTCCAGAGGCTGCTTAAAGTTTCCTCATTTTTTTAAAAATTCTTTTTCCTTCTTGTTGTGACTGGTTATTTTTTGCTACCTTATGTTCCAAATCATTGGATGAAATCATTCATCCACTCTACTATTGTTTTTTTGTAAATTGTTCTCTATTTCAATTAGTGTATCCTTCATTTCTGACTGTATCTGTTTTTATGCTCTTGAGGTCCTTACTAAGTTCCTTGAGCATCCTTATAACCAGTGTTTTGAAGTCTGCATCTGATAGATTGCTTATCTTCATTTCATTTAGCTCTCTTTCTGGAGTTTTGATCTGTTCTTACATTCAGGCCATGTTTCCCAAACATGGAAAGCCTCCCTGTGTTTGTTTCTTATGTATTAGGTAGAGCTGCTATGACTCCCTGTCTTGATAGCGTGGCCTAATGTACACCTGTCCTGTAGGGTCCAGTGGCACAGCCTGCCCTTTCACCCAAGCTGGGTACTTGAGGTATGCCCTTCATGTGGGCTGAGTACACCCTCTTGTAGTTGAGCCTTGCTTGCTGCTGGCAGGCTGTGGGAGGGAATTATCCTGGCTAGTCACCCGCAAGGACAGGCTGTGACTACTGACCACCAACCTCCACCCTCTGTGGAGGATCATCTGTGCAGGGGCAGGGTCATAATGTTCCAGTGTGGTCTGTAGCTGTCTGCTGGGTGCACCAGCTATGGGGTTTCTCTGGTATGTAGGCCAAGGTCAGCCCCACCTATGTTCTGCTCAGTGCCACCCTGCCTGAGCTATAAAGCAATCTGAGATGGCTGCTACTCTGGATGGGTGCTGGGCTTGGAGGTTCCCAGCTATAGTCAAGCTGCGAATCTAGGCTGGCTGCTGCTAGTACTGGGCCTGGGGCCATGTAGCTGTTGCTTGTTTGATAGGATTTGAGAAGTTGTGAAGTATGAGCCAAGACCAGCCATTTGTATGAAAACTCATGGTTAACAGTCTTGGTGGGCCAGTAAGTTGTGTAGGACAAACTCCCAGGGGATCTCCAGGGCAGGGCCAGCAAGTGTTTAGTCAGGTAGATGGAATCTCAGATATGACCCCCGCCTGCTGGCTCTGTGGATTTGTGGGGGGAGGGCTCAGAAAAGTGACAATGGCCTCTGCCTGCATTTCCGTTTGGGAGAAAGCTGTCCCCCAGCTCCCACCTTGATGCCAGATACTTCATTTCCTCCCTGTATGCCTTTCAAGCTGCTACACCAGTGGTGCTGCAGCTCAGAAGGTATGTGTCTGTGTGAATTCTTTGAGAGGAACTGCTTGGGACTCCAGAAGTTTCTTCCATTGACTCAATCCTCCCCTGGTTTTTGCAGCCAGAAGTTATGAGGACTTATCTTCCTGGCACTGGAAGCCTGGGCTGAGGACCTAGTGTGGGGCTGGGACTCCTCGCTACTGAGAAATCCCTCCTGAATTTTTTCTACCGCCCATGGATGTGGGACCAGCCCATTCAGCATCTCCACCCCTCCTACTAGTCTGGGTGGATGTGATTTCTTTAATTCTGTAGTTGTCAGACTTCCATTGAACTTGATTTCTGATGGTTCTGAGTGATGGTTGTTATATATTTTAGTTATAATTTTAATGTGGTTGTGTGAGGAGGCGAGCCATGCTTACCTGTGCACCATCTTGACCAGAAGTCCATGCTTCCATTTTCAGTTACTGTTCATTTTAAGGGAGTAATTGGATTTCTAGTTTATACATCTGCATTGGTGGTATGGTAAAGGCCTGAGACTGAGTCTCAGTGTTCTCACAGAGCCAGATTTTAATGCCTGCGAGCTAAGAATTGGGTCCTTTGGTATATGGCCTTACTGTTTGGTGGATCAGACTTCTGACTTTCCCTTAGTTGACCACTCATTTGCTGCCTCATTCAAGATGCTGTCATATAAAGCTACTGTTGAACATTTCTCAATGTAATTATATTAACAATAAAAGAAATATGCCATATAATCAATTAACATGCACAGAAAAGTATTAGGAAAAAATACTCATTCATGATAAAAACTTTCGAAAAACTTTCGAAAAACTAGAAAAACTTCTTCAGTCTGATAAAGGGCATCTAACACGCTATAAGTTCTTCTGAGATTGATCTATAGATTCAGTTGATTCTAATCAAAGTCAACTTTTATGTAGAAATTGACTAGCTTTTCTAAAATTTATATGTAAGCACAAAGGGCCTAGAATAACCAAAACCATTTTGAAAAAGAGCAAAGGTGAAAAGGTTTTACTATCTGGTTTCAAAACTTACAAAAGCTGCAGTGATAATAACTGTGGTACTGGCATGAGGATAGATGTATAGAACAAGGAATCAGACTACAGTGCCCAGAAATAAATCTACATACATAAGGTCAACTGATTTTCAACAAAAGTGCAAAGGTAATTCATAGAGAAAGGACAATCTTTTCAACAAATGATGCTGGAACAACTGGATGTCCACACTGAAAAACATCTCAACTCTGGCCATGGATCATGGACTTAGACACTCCATCCCCATCTCTGCCCTCCCCGCTGGGACCCTGTTTACGTGTATGTCAGACTGCTGATACTGTCTCTCAGGTCACTGAGGCCCTGTTAATTTTTTTCAGCCTCTTTTCTTTCCATGCTTCATTTTGGACAGTTTTATTGCATTGTCTTTAAGTTCAGTGATCTTTTTCTTCTGCAGTATCTAATCTGATGTTAATCTCCTGCAATGGACCTTTTTATTTCAGATATTATATTTTTCAATCTCTAGAAGTTTGGTTCTTTTTTAAAATACTTATTTCTCTTATCAGTATTTTCATATTTTTCTTTACATATTTGAACATATGGAACATATTTATAATAGCTGTTTTTACATGTTTTTCTTTCTAAAATTCTGTCATTTTTGTCACTTCCATTATCTTTGTCATGTTGATTGATTCATATCATGGTTATGAGTCAAATAGTCCTGCTTTTTATATCTAGTGTCTTTGTTTGGATATTGGATTTTGTGAATTTTGCATTCTTGAGTGTTATGATATTGTATTCCTTTAACAACTTTGTTCTGGTAGACAGTTAAGTTTCTTTTGAGTCAGTTTGATCCTTGCCAATTATATTTTAAATTCTTTTAGGATGGATCTGGAGTAGTCTTTACTCCAGGGCTGCAGCACCACTCTTGGGTGTGACCCTTCCATGTCTTTTCCCAGGACGTGGTGTATTCAGTGAGGCCTCTGAACTACTCAGAATTGTTGGGCTTCTCCCTGTGCATGGGCAGGCTCCTGTGCGGCCAGACATTCAGTGGGCTATCTGTGCAGAGTTCTTTTACCTTTTCTCCATGTAGCTCCCAACTCTTGAGTGCTGTGCCTTTGAAATGATACCAGTCTTAGCCTCTGGAAGTCCATTTCTGGTCTCAGGTTGATTTCCCTTTGGTTACCTTCATGATAGTTCACAATGGCCTCTGCTTCCTAGTATTCATGACCTTGCATTATTCATGTCCCTGCATTATTATAGCAAGGTTGGTCTGAACAGTAGAATATGTTAGAAGGAGTACTGTCACCTAAGATGCTAGGTCATAAAAGATGCTGTGGCTTCTTTGCCCTTTCTCTGATGACCTGCTGCCATGTTGTGACAACACTTTGAAAAGAGTTTTATCTTATTCTAGACTTAATTCTATTCAGTCTGTGTAATGTTGTTACTCTCCATTGGTGGTCCTTTGTAATGTTCAAAAATAAGGAAAACTCCCCAGAAGAGCATAATAGCCCTTATGAATTCTTCTCCAGCTTTCCCTCTCCGTGTTCTAAGCATGGCACACTATTTTCAGAAGGGTATACCCGTGCCAGGCACTCACTTACCCCGGGCATTTGCATGTGCTCTTCTGTCCTCCTCCTCGCCTGGCTACCTCCTGCTCCTCCTTCAGTTACAGGCCTCCTCCTCCAGCAAGCCTGGCAGCACCCCGTTCTTCATGCTCTCCTGGGGCCTGTTAACTACTAACCCTTCACTTTCCGGATACCTCTTCTGTAAAAGACAGAGACTGTTCTAGATTCCCATTATGTCCCTTCTTGGCACACAGGGGTGCTTGCTCAGTGTGTTTTGAATGAGTAAGTCAGTGAAGAGAACATTTTAGAGTGAGGTAAGCAGTGTCAACATGTCTGGCCACTCAGTTGATTTTTAACATTGGACCTTATATATAGATGAAACGGATAGTAGTATAGTAACTTTTGGTTAACTGATCATTTAAATTGATGAATTTGCTTGTCTCATTTCTTAGTGACTTTTAGAGAAATTAAGTATGTTTTACTTATTGTTTTATTGAAGTAGCCTATTTTAAATGACATTCTTGAAACCTGAAGTTGATATTAGAGTATGTACATTATTATTGAAAATGGAGACTTTTCTTTTCCTAAACAGTTAAGTCATTCCATTGTTCCGGGCCTATGAAGTTTACCATAGAGTGGCATTTGAAGCATTATGCCTGTCAGAATGAATATTCTCAGCTGGATGTAAGTAAAACACAGTTTTTTTTTTAAGTTATATTTATTGGCCCTGGCCTGGAGGCTCAATTGGTTAGAGCATCATCCTGATCCTCAAAGGTTGCGGGTAACAATCCCTGGTCAGGGCACACACAAAAATCAATCGATGAATGCATGAATACGTAAGCGGAACGACAGACGGATGTTTTTTCCCCTCCCTTACCCCTCCCTCCCTCCTCTTCCCCCTTCCTCTCTCTCTAAAAATCAATAAAGCATTAAAAGTAAATAAATAAATAATTATATTTATTGAGGTGATTTTGGTTAATAGCATTATATAAATTTCAGGTATACATTATAATTTGGTATCTGTGTACTCTGTAGCGTGTTCATTGCCCAAAGTCTAGTCTCCTTCTGTCACCCTATATTTGACCCTCTTTACCCGATTTGCCCTTCTCCGACCCTCCTTCCCCTCTAGTAACCACCGTACTGTTGTCTTTGAGTGTGTTTTTGTTTGTTTTGTTAGTTCATTGCTTTTTGTTACTTATTCTAAGTATGAGTGAAATCATGTTTTTGGTCTGACTTATTTTACTTACCATAATATCGTCAAGATCCATCCGTGTTATCACAAATGGCAATGTTTTGTTCTTTTATATGGCTGAGTAACATTCCATTGTATGTATGTGCCACATCTTTATCAAATCTTTCATCGAAGGACACTAGGTTGTTTCCATATCATGGCTAATATGAATAATGGTGCAATGAACATAGGGGTGCATATATCCTTATGAATTAGTGTTTTCATATTTTTTGGATAAATTACCCAGAAGAGGAATTGCTGGGTCATACTGTAGCTCTATTCTTAATTTTTTGCGGAACCTCCATACTGTTTCCTACAGTGGCTGCACCAATTTAATCCTACCAACAGTGTGTGAGCATTCTCTTTTCTCCACAGGCTCGCCAGCACTTGCTGTTTGTTGATTTATTGATGATAGCCATTGACAGGTGTGAGATGGTATCTCATTAACACAAATTTTTAATGTATGTATATAAAGCTATGAAGGAAAATTATGAGCATAAAAATGTATTAGCTCATCTGGTGAGGAGGCTAGAAATGTATATTATAGTCTTAGAAATGCCATAGGTTTATTTTGGGCCTTACGTGATACATGCTTTAATCCTATCAAAGTATATGCTTTCTGAGAGGAACACAAATCTATTTTTAAAGAAATCTTTAAAAAAAATTTTTACTGATTTTAGAGAAAGAGAGAAGAAGGGGGGGAGAGAGAGAGAGAAAAACATTGATTTGTTATTCTACTTACTTATGCATTCATTGGTTGATGCTTATGTGTGCCCCGACCAAAGATGGAGCATACAGCCTTGACGTATTGGGACAACAGCCTAACCAACTGAACTGCCCGACCAGGGCCAGAATACAAATCTTTTTGTTTTCTTGTATTCTTTGAAAAATGATAGTAAATGTTTATTAAATCAGACAGTCATGAACCATTGATGAAAGGACTGTGGGTCACATACAAACCAAAATAAACTGAATTTAAGAAAGAAGTGTAAGTTTCACTTTATTAAAAAAAGTTAGTAATATGACACCTAGAACTTATCTGAGTACAGGTAGATTTAGTCTGAGCAGATCTCAGAAAGAGGTGGGGAAGGGAAGGACCCGTCAGGGAACACGGGAAGGAAGGCGGGGAGCTGTGAGAGAGAGGAAGGGAGGCAGCCCGGGTTTGTCCTGCCCCTGGCCCTGCAGCCTTTCTCAGGGATGAGTATTTCCACCCCAGTATTTCTCCCAGCGATGCTCCCCACCATTCTTTTTCAGCTGATCTGGGCCCGATAGCTTCTAGTTTGAATAATGTGTGGGTTTCCATGCTTTTATTTCTGTTATCTTTTCATTTGGGGCGAAAGATGTCATTTTCCTTGAATACTGCCTTTTTGACTTTATCCCCAAATATTTTACCCCTTCACAGTAAATAACTTCAGTGTGTATTATGTATTTCCTAAGAAAAACAATATTCACTTAGATTACACAGTACAGTGATCAAATTCAGGACATTTAGGATTGATAACAATACTATTATCTAATAAAGAGACCTCATTACAATTTTACCAGTGTCCCAATAACATCCCTTTTAGCAGGGTTTTGTTTTGTTTTGTTTTTTTTCCTTTTTCCTTTTTTTCCTGGTACCGGAACCAGTCTAGGATCACATTGCATTTCTGTAGCTTTTTTTTTTTTTTTTTTTAATTTTATGACATGACGTTGATACATTTGAAGTGTACAGGCCATTTATTTTTACAAAATGTCCCTCAATTTGAGTATTTCTGATGTTTCCTCATGATTTGATTCATGTTACATTTTGAGCTGGCAGAAAATACAGGTTTGACCCATTTTTGGTCAGTTGGTTAGGGAATTTTCTGCTAGTTTCCTTCACTGTAAAGTGACCACTATTTCTCTTTGTTATAACAGTAATTTGTGGAAAAAATACTTTGTATGTAAATATGTATCCTGTTCCTTATCAGTCCTTGTTTTCACATCCTCTGATTTTTCTCCAGTGAATCAGTTACTACACTGATGTTTGCCACATGGTGATTTTCTGATCTGTGTTTTCCGCTACATTTGTTAGCATTCTACTATGAGAATGTGATCTCTTTTTTTCTGCCTTACCTTGCAGTCAGTGAGTCATCAGTATGGACTCACTGGTTTTTACTTCATTGTGGATTGTAGTCTATTACTGTTTTTACTTATTTTGCTCAAGTTGTCGCATATTTTGCCAGTAGAAGCCTACCTACCCTTTTTTTGATGACTGGGAATTGCCATTAGGTTTTTTCCTTCATCTAGGCAGGAAGAACCCCAGGTCCTCGTGTGTGTAAACAAGTGTGTCCCCTGCCCTCAGCTGCGTTCGCACATTTGCTCTGTGTTGCTAAGTGTCTGGTTTGTCTTTCCTCCTGGTTAAATGCTGCCTTCTTTCTCTCTAAGGTCGTTTATACTTGGTATAAGGTGGAAGTAGCCCCAGGATAAAGTATTGTATATTTCAAAACACTTCTGTAAGATTATGGTTGTATTACTCTCTTTGAGCACATTGGAATGACTAAAACGTTATGGTTTCTCAATTTTACTTAAAATTATATTCAAACCTTTTTTTTTCTGTATCTCGCTCTACATATTTTCAGGTGTTCCAAACTGAATAACTTGTAGGTGTTATTTAGATACTAAATTTTATTTATCTTCTTGGATAAGTATGGAAATACATTATAACAAAATTTTACCTTGGGTAGGAGCTGTTACAAAAGCAAGAAAGTGTTGGTGAAGACTTTTGTGGTAATTATTTCAAGAACATTGAATGTTGGACAACGAAAAATGAAAACTTAGAGTGCGACAGTAACCTACAGGTGTTTCCCTCATTATACGTGAGTATCTTGTCTTGCCATGTTAAAGCAGAATTTATTTTCCTCCCGGTGCATACAAATGTCAGCTTAAATTCTGTTTCAACCAGGCTCTTCATTAGGTGCTTAATTTGTTAGTTTTTAGACTTAGATCTTTATGAATGTCGTAGTGCACAAGGAGTCAGGTGTTGGCACCATCGTGCCGTCTCTTTGTGCCCCTCTGTGGCAGTGTCCCCTCATGACCTGCTGTCGGCTCCACCGCTCTGCCAGTGCAGCGCGGGTCGGGTTGCCAGCGGCCACGGCGTTCGCTCAGTGTCTGCTGCTCTCAGCACTGTCCGTCAGCACCGAGCACTCGGGAGCGCCCCCTCCTTCCGCGTGCACGCGCTCCCTCCCGGTGTGGAAGGTCAGATTCTAAAGCGTCACCAGCAGTCATTCCTGAGTGGTGAGCCTGTGGGTCATTTTAACTTATTTTCTGTTCTATAAATTCTGAAATGAAAGTATGTCTTTGGTAAAAATTTTAAAGGGATTACTTAAAAATTTGTGATATGTAATGAACATGTAGCAAAGTGCGCATATCAGAAGTATGTGGCTTGATGAATATTTTAGCACCTGGAGTTCCCTTTTAGTTCCTGGTACCCTCCCCCCCAACCATAGCTGCTCTCCTGGTTAAGGAAGTAATTTTCCAAAGCAGGATTTCGTTGCTCATGTTTGGGCTACGGTGAAATTTGTTCTCTGATGTTCAGCTTTCAAATTTTTACTTTTTTCATAAAATATTTTTTCTTAATTGTTAAAATTATCCCCATAGAAATGCAGTAATATAAAATAGAATTAATTTATTCTTTTTCCCAGAATAAAGAACTAGTTACAAATATCAGAAATGCTTCAAACCAGGAAGAATCAATGGTAAGTCATTTTATTTGTCTTTAAATCAAATATATATAAGCAATAGCGAGACCGAAAAGAATGTGCTAATGAATAGATCACTTGGAGAGTGATATAAAGTAAGGTTATTAGAATTGGGAAAGAGAAAAGAACCTTTATTTACAACAGTAAATTTTCTTAAATGTCTGTATGAATTTTGTAAAGACTTGTTTCTGTTTTTGTTTGAAAATCTCTTTAAAGTTATAATTTAAGGTTAACTTATATGCAGCCTTTCTTTTCTTTCACAAAATAAAATTTGCTTTCAAATGCTCAAGATAGCATAGGAGTGGGCTGGTATGTATCGTCATTAAGGATGTAAAGAAATAGGTAGAAACCATGAATGCAACATGGAGGGGAGAGAAAATCTGGTGTTTTGGGGAATTACTAAAAGTCAGGAAAACTAGAGGCCGGGAGGGTTGGAAGGAGCTGTGTGTGGGGACGGCGAACAGAGTTAGGAGAGCTTAGTATTTGCTTTTCTGCTGTGACTTCCCATTGTTTTCTTTCACCGTCTTAAAGAGAGCCTGGTCGGTCGTAGAGAGGCATTCCTCTGCAGTGGGGTCAGGGGGACCAGACTCTGCACAAACTGTCACAGGTGGAGGAAGTTGTAGTGAAAGGGGAAGGCAGGAAATGTTCGGCAAGAAGGAATGTGAGAAGTTTGGTCCAGTTATGTGGGTCGTTGAAGGGGTCGTAGACATTATAGCAGCAGTTAGAGTCACCAGTGGGACTGCTGGTAACTTAGTTCCTGAAGGATGTAAATAATTAGCCTATATACGGAATATGAGTCATTTCTCACAGTGTTATCTGACTTCTTCCTCCATAGTTCAGTTAAAAAAACACATTGAAAACTGAATGCTTGATGATATTTGGATAAAATATGGGAAGAGAAACTATTTGAATGGTGGTATTAAATGAAACATAGAATGGTAACATTAAGGGAAAGTCTGTAGAAATATGAGAAGTAGAAAACATTAGAGAGTGGAAAAGGCTTTTTTCCTCCTCCATCCCTTTGGGTCTGGAAAGATGATGGTAGAAAATGGTGGGGGGAGGATCTTCCCACTACTCACCATTCCTTTTCTCTGTGTTATCTGTGCTTTTTAAAAAATATCTCAGCCCTGGCTGGTATAGCTCAGTGGATTGAGCGCGGGATGGGAACCAAAGGGTCCCGGTTCGATTCCCAGTCCGGGCACATGCCTGGGTTGCGGGCCAGGTCCCCCAGTGAGGGCCATGTGAGAGGCAACCATACATTGCTGTTTCGCTCGCTCTCTGTCTCCCTCCCTTCCCCTCTCTCTAATAATAAATAAATAAAATCTTTTTTTAAAAAACTCAATTTACTTATTAAAAGTTCTTTTAAAATGTGGTAAACAATTATTTATCTCTATCTTATATAGCAATTAAATAACATAAGGCTTTTTCATGCTCAGGATGTTGTTGCAAGAACACAGAGGGATGGGTTTCACCTCCTTATTGTTTCATTTAAAACAGAAGAAACCAATGCAAACTGGAATTTGAATGGTACGGTTAAACTGCATGCATATTTTCTGTCTGCTTTTACTGTATTTTGTATTTTTGTCTTGACCCAAATCTCCATTCTCTGTTAAAAACACATCACTCGAAATGCATTTCTGTTCATCACAAAAATGAATATATCTGGGGGACTTAAAACTTTATACTTAAGTATCTTAAGTTAAATTTAAAAGTTTTAAACTTCATAGTTGGATAGAAAAACTCTTCATCCTTCCAGATTTGGAAAAAAGCAAAGGGGTAGGCAACATCTTAATTGTTTATGAAGTAGATTATATTCTGTTTCTTGAAATTGGCCATCACCATGGTTTAAAAATTGTTCTTCAAGTTTTGTGTTTTTTTTTTTACCATTATTGTATGAAATATTAAAGGGCCTTATTTAAGAAAAAGAAGATAAAAAAATAAATAATTGTTTTTTAAAAACATCAGTTTATAGCTTAGGAGTAGAAGTGGCATGTCTGGCAACTGTGGCTCCTGGGGTCTGTGAGCCCCCCAGCCCCCACAGGGTCGCCCCTCTGTGGCTCAGTAAGCCCTAGCTCTCAGTGCCCAGGACAAGAGCATCCTCGCTATAAGCAGTTTCAAGGGAATGAATGCCTCACATGTTCTAGAACTGCTTTGGCTGTCATTTTCCAGAGCGGGCATCTGCTGGGCTGACAGTAGCCAACAGCATGTGAGGGTTCTGAGGATTTGTATTCTTCTCTGGTTCATCCACTGGGGACACAGAGGGGAAGCCAGGCTCTGCCTCTGAGAGGCACCCAGTCTGGGGGAGGGCTCAGAAAGCAGTGGGGTGAACAGGAATCACTGCAGAGGCAAAGAGCTGGTGGCCTGTGGGGGAAGCCGGTGGAGGTGGCCGATCTGGAGGAATGTGTGTGGGCCAGGCCATGTCACGTGGAGGGAGCAGGGACTTTGATGCCATCCTGCTACCTCGCTGCTGGCCCCTTCCATCCAGGTGGCATGCGTTCCTCCAAAACTAGCAGGTGGGGTTGAGCCCCTGCTAGTTAGAAACTGGAACAGTTGCTAAGCAAGTTCTGCACTGTTCTGGACACTCCATTTATTATCACTTTCTTAGACAACAACCCAGATTAGATGCTTGAGGTCAGTCATTTACCCCAATTACATGAAGGGAGACGAAGTCCTCAGGAGGTTGGTGGCTTGGCAGGGGCCAGACCATGGCCAGTGCAGGTCTGCTGTCTGCATGAGGTGAGATTTGGCCCAGGCTTTACAACCAAGTGTACACTAGTGAGGGAATCTTGATAAGATCATATAATCAAACAACTAGTAATTATCTAGTATCTGTGTGTGCTAGGTAAAAATTCAGCATTTGTTAGCTTGGTTTGTATTCTTGGAGCCTTCTGTGAAATGAGCTTATGTTTTTTAAAACTTAAGAGGACGCTGATTATAAATTTAACTCTTTACTTTCTTTATCCTACCCTCACTTTCATCAGTTTCTCTTTCTATGATGGGACCGAAAGGATATCTCTCTGCATCAGATTGGCCTCTCATGATTGTGAGTATGTTTCATCATTGTCTAAAAGTGAATGTTATATCCTAATTGGAAAATTAAAAATTCGAAGAGCTCACTGATGGTAATCCCTTAGTAGCTAGTGCCCTGGTATAACCCTCTATTTTCAGAGTCACTAGAAAATAAAGGATTGATAGTTGAATGTAGAAATGTTGATTTTTCAAATGATAGAAAGGCTTAACTGATTAAAATCGCTTCTTCCCCTACAGTTTTACATGGTGATGTGCATTGTCTATATTTTTTATGGTGTACTCTGGCTGATGTGGTCTGCCTGTTATTGGAAAGATATATTAAGAATCCAGTTCTGGATTGCAGCTGTCATTTTCCTGGGAATGCTTGAAAAAGCAGTTTTTTATGCTGAATACCAAAACATCAACAGCACCGGGCTGTCAAGTAAGTTGTGACTCTCCATAAACACTGCATGATCGTGGGTCCTCAGGGTCTGAGCAGAGCTATGGGTGAGGGGAAGGGGGCCACGAAGAGACTGTCAGAGTGGAGCTCTGACCTGGACCAGCATGTGTGTCCTCCTCGCTGTTCGTTTTTCTCCTTGCTGACCTTCCCTCACTTTCCTCCTGCGGAGAAGAAAATCCCGTTCCCCAAGGTTCAGCTCCTGCAGCTGGGTTAAAACAATACAGAGGCTGGATGGGGAGCTGTAGGTGCATCCAATTTTGTAGTAGATTCTCTGGGGTTTTTTTCCCTACCCCCTTCACTTTCCCCTCCACAAAAGAAAATTTGCCCACACGGAGTAAAATTGACAGCCTTCTTTCATTGTCCCGCCTCCTCTCTCACATGCAGACCTTCATGTGACGTTTGTGTGTGATCAGCAGGGAGGGTGTGTGGCTGGGCATCTGCACTGTGTGCCCAGACTTCTAGAAGGCAGAAGTCAAGAAGTTAGAGAAGTCAGTTAATTCAGTCGCTGAACCTCGGGAGGGAGAGAGCCCAGAAGGGCTGAACGCGCTCAAGGACGCGCTCCTGAGGGGCCAGGTACAAGGGGCTTGGCCCAGATTGTCGAAGGGCAAGCTTGTGTGTGCTGGAGTATTTATTTTTTAAAGTGCTCTCGGGGAAGAAAAGTGAGTTGAAACCCAGATGAAACAAATTGGGCATAATGCTGATAATTACTGAAGCTGAGTGATGGTACATGGGATCTCATTTACCATCTGCTCTGTGCTGGGGGATGTTTCCATTTTCCCAAATAAAAAGTTTAAAAGGACTCGTACAAAAGAATAAAGAAAGAGCAAGTATCCAGAGAGGCACAAGAGAGGTGTTACTACTCTCCAAGGAGTTTTAGTGACTTTTTGTGTTTGTGCTGTAACCACATAAGGAAGGCAAGACGGGGCTGCTGCCAGTGGCTGGGGTGAAGTGCCCATGAGTGCCGGAGGGGCTCAGCCCCTCTGCTCGTTAGAGGCGGTCTCTTCTGTGAGAAGGTCAAGGGTGTTGTGGACTCCGGCAAGGGCAGCCAGAGCCTGTGATCCATCTGCTGTCCTCAGGAGCTTCAAGTCCTCGGTCTGGGATGACCCCAGTAGGGTCTGGGGACAGACCAAACTGCTGTCAGTGTCTGAGGAGTCCTGTGGAAGAGGAGAGGTGCCAGGAGACTGGGCAGGCGCTAATGTGTGACTTTCCCAGGTGGGAATTTGTCACCTAGGCTCTCTTGCTCAGCATTGTTCCTGGAAGGAAATACTTTAAAGGGATGGGAGCGGTGATCGTTAAGACCCAAGGTGGGCACATTGAGAATCTATCAGGTTGACTTCCTTCTGTTGTGCCCTCGGTTGGTCATGGGGAAGTGTTGTAAAGCTCATCTATCTGTACCTCTTCAAGGTGGAGACAAGGTGGAGAAAGTGAGCTGAAACAAGAGCAATGAGGTGGATTCACATCCGGTTTCTGGATACTTTCTGATTCTCTCCATCTTCACCGCCAGCACTCTTATCTTCCCAGATTTCTGGAACAGCCCCTGGGCATTTCCTTGCCTGCAGTCCAGTTCCCGTCTAAGCCATTAACTACAGCAGCCCTGCACTTACAAAGTAAAATAAAGCTATCCATTTTATTTCAAGGATCTGCACACTCTTTCTGCCATATAGTACATATTTTAGACTTTGCAGGCCACACACCCTCCGTTGCAGCTGCTCGGCTCTGCCCTTGTAACATGAAAGCAGCTGCAAGCAAGTGGACATGGCTGTATTCCAATAAAACTTTATTTATAAAAACATGCATGGTGCAGATTGGGAATGGGCTGTGGTTTATCGATTCCATTGTACCCTTTACTATTTCTGACTACCCACAACCTTTAGCTTCAAGTCCAGACTCAGGACGTGGCCTACAAACCCATGGGATTGCTCCTTCTCTGTCCTTCTCTGTCCTTAGCACTCTGCTTGTCGCTCGGCTGCAGGTATGCTGAACCTCCCTCCCACTTCTTGGAGCACCTTCTGCTTTTCTGTCTTCTCCATGCTCTCACGTGTGCCATTTATTTCTGCTTTCCCCTGTCTCTCCCCCAGATAGTTCGCTCTTGCTTTGCCTTCAGATCCTGATTTAGATATCACTGCCTCTGAGAAACTTACCTGGACCCACGCTACCTCCCACGTATGGAGCAGGTTGGCTTTCTTCACAGTCTGGGGAGAGATGTGTTACCTCTGTCACTTACCAGGCTGGGTTTCATCTGTTGACTGGTCCTAACCGGAGTACAGGCTCCGCGAGGCAGGGCCCATAATGTCTCTGTTACTATTATAGCCACACTGTAGGAGCGCAAGTGCATAAATGATGGCGACACCCAGAGAAAGGACTCTGGGGGACATTGTGGGTAGATATTTATTTACAGAGCAAGAAGAGGAATGTTGTTCTCTGTCATCCCAAGGGGGAAGATTGAATATGGAGGAAAGTTCAGGTAGGCAGATTTTATGCTGATACAAGAAAGCTGTGCCTTACAGAGCTGATGATATATGGAGTGGCCCTGGCCAGGTGGCTCAGTTGGTTGGAGCATTGTCCCATACACCGAAAGGTTCCGGGTTCAATTCCTGGTCAGGGCATATGCCTAGGTTGTGGGTTTGATCCCCAGTTGGAGCAGATACAGAGGCAACCAATTGGTGTTTCTCTCTCCCTCCCTCCCCTCATCCTCCTCTTCCTCTCTTTCTTCTCTCTAAAATTGATAAACATATCCTCGGGTGAGGATAAAAAAAAATATGGAGTGAATTCTTTAGCAGGTTATGAATCCCTTTTACTGAGGTTTGCAACATCAGTTTTATTAGATGCCTTTGAAATCAAATACGGCCAATCTGCCTGAGTTTAGATGTTGTACACGTTACGTGTTTAGAATTGGTGGCAGGCCTCCAGATATACACGTAGTGAGCTGATTTCTTTCTTTCTTCTCAGCCCAAGGCCTGTTGATATTTGCGGAGTTGATATCTGCAGTTAAGAGGACGCTGGCCCGCCTCCTGGTGATCATCATGAGCCTGGGATACGGCATTGTGAAGTAAGTCCTGCTGTGCTGGAGAGACGCTGGACGTCA
>PVJI01027893.1:0-17141 GCA_004026765.1 Micronycteris hirsuta
TGTATGGACAAAAACTAAAGGGTGGGGAATGGGGGGGTGAGGGGCAGAGAGAAATAAAGGGGGGAAATAGGACAACTGTAATAGCATAATCAATAAAATATATTAAAAAAGAATGTTCAAGTAATGTTTTTTAACATCAGAAGTTCTGTAATGAGCTTTCTCTTAACTAGCAACTTTAATCAACTGTTAAATAATTTTGGTATTCTTTTCTAAAATGAAACTAAAAAAAAAACTCATGGTGCTGGGCATGTGTCTTGATAATTGGCTTTGGTCTGATTATTTTCAAAGGTTGGAAATGCTCCTGGGCTACTTCTGGCCTTCAGGAGTTTTATTTTGCAGCCTCTTAGTTGAGCTCAGATTGACTTGAAATAAGACACAGGAAGACATGCCACTCTTTCTTAAGCCTTTGATCCAATTAGATAGGATGCCAGCCCTTGACATTTACCCTTCTTTCTTGGCCCTTTATATTTTTAAACCTTTTTTTTTTTTTTTTGCTCATTAGCAGTAATGAGGAAGTAAGGAAAATAAAATAAGCTAATTAGTTTGTGTGCCATTAACAGATAAACATATACATATAAAGACAGAGCAGAGAGTGTTGGAGGAAATTGCTACAGTCAACTAAAGGATCAGGAGTTATCACTAATTTGCATGTGCTGAACTCTGTCCGGTGACTCATTGACACCAGCTAGAGAGTGCCCAGTTCCAATTCCTCTTGGTTCTTCATCTTAGAAGCTGACACCTTAGAAGAAGGATTGTGTATTCCAATAGCCCATATTACAAGTGAGTGCTCTTTGCTGCCAGAATTCTGGAGAAGATCTCTTTTTTGCTTCAAATTAAGCATCTTAAGGGCTATTTTTCTTTTGCTTCTTATGAGGGAGGCGGGGAAATGCACCAAGGAACTGTTGATTATTAGATTAGCAGAGAGCTGAAAGCTCATCTGGTCTAATCTTATCTTCTTGAGGGGGAATTTAGGAGGATAAATGACTTGCTTAAGAAGTGAAAGTGCGTGCCCCCAGAACTCAGGTCTCTTGATTCAAACTTCAGGGCTCTTGTTGTGTTGTCTAACTGCAATTCAGGGTGAGTTTGAATGCTAGTGAGTTGAGGTGCTAGAGATGCTTCTTAGCTTCCCTTCCTCTAAAACAGTTAGGTAGTAGGCTTCTTTGAGGAGCTGAAGAGGACCATGGAAACTCTTCCTGGATAAATACACAAATATAATTTGCATACAGTTTCACTAGGGACACACGGACTGCCAACTCTTGCCCTTCTCCCTGCAATCCCATCCATGGATCTCATATTCAGATTCCCCTGCCCAAGCTGTCAGTAGTCCAGGGTTTGGAGAATAGATGTGCTGCCTAGTTTGTAAGTTCTTTGTTATAGCCAATGGCTTTTTGGCCTGATGGTGAGGCCATGTTCCTTATCTGTGCCTGTGACTTTGCAAAGAATATCATTCTTTCCAGGCTAAACCACCTTCTAGAAAATGAAAGCCAAAAACGGGGCTCTAAGTAGGGTGCCTGTGGAACCTGGTTACATATTAACTTTTCCGTTACCACTCTTACTTTGCAAAGCTGGTGATTTGGCCCTCAGAATGAAGCACTGTGCCCAAGTGGCATCCCTAGCCCTGTTTCTTCTGCTCTCTGAGGCCCATGAGAGTTTCTTCTCACTGCAGAGTGTTTTGAGGAAGGGAAATTGGAAACAGAAAAGAAACTAAGATACTGGATCAGCCCCCTTCCCAGACCTAAGACTCTAGCATGGCCTATAGTTGTGTTTGTAGCCATCTGTCTTTTACTAGAATAATAATGAGAAGAATAATAATGATTTTTTTCATCAAGCTCCTTTCTTCTAAAAGGCTGAAAGCCTAGAGTATATTATTTTCTCATTATTAAAATTGCCCATTCTTGAGTATCCATATTGATCTATTATATTAGTTCTTTTCCCCTTCTTAACCACCACCGCCCCCCCTTTTTCCTAGTACTATTTTCTTAGGTGTTCTTTTCAATGTTTTGAACTGTCAGATTGAGTGGAGGAGTTTACTAATGATCTTTATTATAGGGGCTGCTACCTACCATCTACAATCACTTCAGTGTTCTTAGGATGCAACTTTACCACTGGCATACCTTGTATCCCTGTGCGCTGCTTAGGAAACTTGGCTGTCACTAATGCAAATAGGCTTGAAAATGTCATTCTTGCTAATTGGCATATTGAAATGTGCTAATTGACCTAGAAAAGTTATTTCTGTGACTGGTAAATTGAGCAGTTTAAAAAATTATAGTTTGGATTTTGGACCTGAACTAGAAATAGAATGTCCCTCTGCTTTCCTGAGAGTACTTAAAACATTTTAAAAAAACTGGTTTCAAATCAGCCCTTAGCTTTCTGAAGAACTGATTTGGACAAAATTATGCCTCAGCCTACAAAGGTCAGTGCATTTCTGATCAAATGAATGCAAGGTGTGTGAGGATGTGGACGGCTGAGAAGAGTCTGCGGTTCTTGGTTCAAACCAAATTATGGGGACTACCCTAGAACATGTAGTTGCTACCTTTATTTTAAGATTCATCTTTGAGAGTCTTGCATTCTCCATGAATCCAGCCCAATCATATTGGTTAATACACAGATTTTTATTCTGTACTTTTCTGTGTCAAGTATTGTGCTAAATGCTGCAGGGGATGCAGAAGCAGGTAGGGTATAGTCCTGGATCCCAAGGAACTTGCATTTAGAAATATAAAACATAAATGCCTACAAAGTTAAGGCAATATTAGTCAAAAGTGTGAAAAAGGAACATCACAAGGCAATTCAAGCTAAATGGCTAAACTGTAATTGTTTGAGAGTTCTAAGAAATGGGAAGATTAATATTAGTGTTTATATAGCGCCAATTTTGTGCCACGTAATTTACATATTATAATTCATTTGTACAAGGACCCTATTTTACATATGAGGTAATAGGCTTGGAGATGTTAAGTGACTTGTTCAGAATTACATGGTTTATAAGTGCTAAAGCTAAACCTGTGCACTTTGCACTCTAGCACACTATCTCCTAAAGCAGCGGTACCCAACCTTTTTTGCACCAGGGACCAGTTTTGTGGAAAACAATTTTTCCATGGAAGGGGTTGGGAGGGGATGGTTTCAGGATGATTCAAGTGCATTACATTCAAGCTCACCTCCTGCTCTGTGGCCCGGTTTGTAACAGGCCCAGTCCCCCAACCCTGGGGCCTTGGAGGTTGGGGATCCCTGTTTTAGAGTGATCATTAAGTGGACCAGAAAAGCCTTGAAAGACAATTAGAATATGCATGCAAATTGCAGAGGAAGGAGGCAATTCGAAGTAAATGCCATGACCAGAAGAAAACAGTAAACTCATTATTGAAATTCTGAAGAGCAGGATGGAGAATCATGAATTCCAGTTGTAGATATGGACTTTGTCATTTATATGCAAATTGTCAGAAGACATCCTGTGACACTGCCTCTGTCACATCTTTTAGCCCTTATAGTGCTTAGATTTTACATGCATTTCTTATCTTTTCCATCCCTACTAATAAGAATTCCTTACAGGTATATGAAGCTCTCTTTCACAAATATCTCACCCTAGTATAGCTAAGAATATGTACTCAGGGATCAGATTCTCCAGGTTTATATCCTGGCTGAGCTGCGTGCGCGTGTGTGCGTGTGTGTGTCCGAGAGAGACAGAGACAGAGACAGACAGAGACTGGCTGACTTGGGCAAATTAACTTCTCTCATCTTTAAAATGGAGGTGATAGTAGTTCCTACTTCCTAAAAGTGTTCTGAGGATTAAATTTGTTAATGAGGATTAAATATGTGTAAACCACATAGCAGAGCACCTAGCAAATAGGAAACCCTCAGTCAGTGTGAAATATTAATTATTAGTGTTTGATCCCCAAAAAACCCTGTAAGCGGATATTAGAGTCTCCATTTTATAGAACGAGATTTAGAAAGTTGAAGTAATTTGCACAGGGACACAGAGGAATTGACAAAACTGATCTGCGAACTTTGGTCTTCCTGATCCCAAATCTCATGGTTTTCCTTCTTCCTCTGTCTTAATTAGATTGATTTTCAAGTGTTAAGTCAAATCAACTCCTTGTGGTAAATTTTATACAATATCCATTAGAGATTTGAGGGACTGATTATACGTTTGGTTTGTTTTTAACAAAAATAATGTATGCTCATTGGTAGACCATTCAATCAGAGGAATATGAAGAGAAAGCTAATCATTCAATCCTATCCCCCCAGTGGTAAGCTGTGTTAAAGGTTTGTATATCTTTCCATTTTTATTTTGCTTATAAATGTAGATGAAGAGTTTCATATTTCTAGGATTGTTGGTTTTTGGGGTTTAGTTTACCTTGGCATTATATTGTAAACAGTACTCCAGTATATTTTCCTTTAACATAACAGGAGATAATCAGTAATCCTTTCAGGTATGGAGATAACTCATTCTTTTCTAATAACTGCTTAGCACACCATTGTTTGATTGGACTTTATATTCAGCCTGTCCCCAGGTTCTCAGCACTGCTTCATAACTATTATGTGTGGGCATGGATAGTGTCTTTTGCGGTGTCTGTCCCCTGCAGAGCCTCACACCTAGCACACACTGGGTACCCACAGATAGAATAAGTGAATTAGGCAACCAGCCTGAACCTCTGTGATGCTCAAAGAAATTGCAAGGATCCCTCTCACATACCTGAGATCTTGGGTGTGAAGATAGAGGGAGGATAGATGATATTTTTCCTATGTAAAATATTTTTAAACTACATAAAATAGTATTTTCCTATTTACAATGAAAGACGTTTACTGTTGAAAATTTGTGAAATACAGAAAAGTATAAATAAAAAATAAAAGTCACCAATACACAGGTAGTTATTTTTCAATACATGAGAAAAGAAAGAACAAAAAGCATGAGGTTTTTATCCCTTTATCTTTACAAATATGTAAATGTTTTCTTTACAGAAATATATATGATTATAATGGAAAAAATAGAGAACACAGAAAAGCACCAGAATCGAATAGAAATTATCAAGCAGTAACTACTGTTAGCATTGTTTGCTGTATTATTCTCAAAGTCTTTTTGTTTCTGCATAGATTTTGAGTCAGTATAGTATAGTGACCAGAAGTACATCCCCAGTAGCCAGCCTGTCTGTGGCTCCTCTGCCTTTAGCCACGTGACCTTGGATAAATCACCTAACTTCTGTGACCTCATTTTCTTATCCGGAAAATGGTGCTCAGATGATTAGAAATAATGTCCCAGTCTCCGTGCCTGGCACATAGTATATGCTAATGAGTGTCAGATGCCATCACTGTTGTTACTATTCCAAATATTATCTCAAATTGAGGGGGGTTCCTATTGACATGTGCCTTTGATGTTAGTTGTCAGAAGTTTGGCCTCAGCTTCTTGAGGTATTGGGTGATGGTGAAGTGAAGGGGGCTTTGATTCTGAACTGCCTTGCTGAGGAAGATTAAAATTCCCTGGCAAGCTTTCTTTTCCACATTGACTAACAGCTCCTTTGTTTTTTGCATGTTTCCAAGACAGCATGTTTGATTATGGAATTGTCCAGCCCTTTCATCTCCTACCAGAGAGGTGAATTAGACCCTCTCCTAGTTTTTCTTCACATTTGTATAAAATGGCCAGAACTTTGGGTTTGTCACAAGGCCCAAGCCCCTGAACCCATGGAGGGAATGACAGCAATGAGAATGCCAGCAGCAGCCTTTTGCCTCCAGAACTGGTTGTACTTTGCCTTTGCCTTTTTTGTTTGTTTTCCTAAAATGAGATAAGAAAGAACAGCCTTCAGTAGTTGTAACCAATCATTTTTCCCCAACCTTGACCCACTACCCCAAGCAGTGTTTCTTTATGTAATAAAAGCTTTATCTAGTAGGTGATTTCACTCACTCCAGTTGGTAGACCTGTGGTTCTCAACCCTGATTAGAATCATCAGGGATGATTTCAAAACATAATCATTTTAATAAAGCACTTCAGGCAATCCCAATGTATAGCCAGGCTGGCTCTGCTGTGCACTCTCTTCTTTTCCCATCCTGCCACTGAATGGGACCTGGAGCATTCAACAGTGAACTTTACCTCATCAAGCGTTAGTTTCCTCATTTGTCCACTGGGATTAGAAATGTCTGTTCTTTTGACCTCACAGATAGGTGATAAAGAAAACATAAACAATAAAAGATAGTAAGAGATAGCAAAGAGCTTTGAAAAATTTTAAAAAGCACTATACAAATTAGTTCTTCCCTTGTTTTCTCTTTTTATCAATCTTTTTTTTTTTTTTTTTAAGATTTTATTTATTTTCAGAGAGAGGAGAAGGGAGGGAGAAAGCAATGTATGGTTGCCTCTCACATGGTCCTCAATGGGGACCTGGCCCGCAACCCAGGCATGTCCCCCGACTGGGAATCGAACCGGGACCCTCTGGTTCCCAGCCCGCGCTCAATCCACTGAGCTACACCAGCCGGGGTATCAATCATTTTTGATAGGGGTAATTTAAATATAATTTATATAGCATACCTATCTTTTAAAGGGTATGATTAAGTGTTTTTAGTATTTCAGTGTTGTTCAACCATCACTTTTTAATTTTAGAATATTTTCATCATCCCCAAAAAGAAGCATTGTACACGTTAGCAATGTCTCTCTACTCTCTTGTCTCCAGGCCCTGGCAACCACTACTCTGCTTTCTGTCTCTATGTATTTGTATATTCTGGACATTTTATGTAAATGGAATCATATAATGTATGGCCTTTTCTAACAGACTTTTTTCACTTAGCATGAAGTTTTGAAGTTCATCCATATCGTTGCATGTGTCAGTACTTCATTCCTTTTTATGGCTGAATAATATTTCCTTGTATGAAATGTTAACCTAAAAATAAAAGGCGAAAGTGAGGAACAATAAGTGTTTATTTGAAGTCCTAAAGAATAGCTATTTGGGAAGCACTAATTCAGGCACAAATCCAAAGAGTGTTCTGGTTAGAAGATGAAGGCAAGGGATATTTATGAGAAGGGAGAGGGGAACAATTGAATGAATTAGAAGAAAAGCATTTCTATAGGAGAAGATAAGCTAACATAGTGATTCTAATTTTAATGAATGTCTTTAATTTTCAGTCCAGTAGTTAGAATGTCTGTTTTCTTGTTATCTTGGTAAACAGTTGTGTGGAATATAGTACTGCTTTAGGCCTAGTCAAAGGTTATTTTATGCAGTTTTAACAGTCCAAATGTTTGAGGAATAAGATGTGCAAGTCAGTTCCTCTGGGATGATGCTCCAACTCCATTATTTTAAAAAAATTTATTTATTTTTAGAGAGAGGGGAAGGGAGGGAGAAACAGAGGGAGAGAAACATCAATGTGTGGTTGCCTCTTGTGCACCCCCTTCTGGGCATGTGGCCCGCAACCCAGGTATGTGCCCTGACTGGGAATCAAACTGGGGACCCCTTGCTTCTCAGGCTGGCACTCAGTCCAATGAGTCACACCAGCCAGGGCTCCAACTCCATTTTGAAATGGCTCCATTTATGTTATTTTTCACAGATATCCCATATTTTGTTCATCCATCCATTCACTGATGGACATTTAGGTTGTTTCCACCTTTGGCTATTGTGAATAGTGCTGCTATGAACATTTGTGTAAAATTATCTGTTTGAATGTCTGTTTTGGGTAGATACCTAGAATAATTGCTGGGTTATATGGTAACTCCATGTTTAACCTTTAGAGGAACTGCCAGATTGCTTTCCCCAGTAACTCTACCATTTTATATTTCCACCAGCAAGATATGAGGATCCCAGTTTCTCTGCATCCTCACCAACTCTTTTTATTGCCTAACTTTTTTTTTAAATTATAACCATCCCAGTAGTTTTGTGTAGTAGTAACTTGCTGCGGGTTTGATTGTATTTTCTGATGACTAATGATATTGCACACCGTTTCAGGTATATTTGTACATCCTCTTTGGAGAAATGTCTTTTCAAAGCCTTTCTTATGTTTTATTAGATTATTTGTTTTTTATTGTTCAGATGTGTGAGTTTACTATGTGTTTTGGACACTAGACTCTCATCAGACATAGGATTTTAAATATTTTCTCCCATTCTGTGGGTTTTCTTTGCATTTTATTGATGATATCCTTTGAAGCACAGAACCTTTAAACATTAATGAAGTCTATACTCTCTAATTTTTTGTAGGCTGCTTGTGCTTTTGGTGTTATATGTAAGAAACTATTGCCTAACCCAAGGTCACAAACTTTTATGACTGTTTTCTTCTAAGAGTTTCATGGTGTTGGAACTTGCATTTAGGTCTATGATCCATTTCAAGTAAATTTATATACATAGTATGAGGAAGGGGTCCAAATTAATTCTTTTGTATATTCAGTTGACCCAGTACCATTTGTTGAAAAGACTCTTTCCTGTTGAAATTTCTTGGCACCCTTGTCAAAAACCTATCAAAAGTAAATGTAAGGGTTTATTTCTGGCCCATGAATTCTACTCCAATGATGTGTAAGTCCATCTTTAAGCCAGCACCACACTGTCTTGATTGTTGTGGCTTTATGAAAAGTTTGAAACTGAGAAGTGTGACTCCTCCAAATTTGTTCTTCTTTTTCAGTATTGTTTTGGTGATTCTGGGACCCTTGTATTGCCATATGAATTCCACGGTCATTTTGTTAATTTCTACAAGGCAGCCAACTAGGATTTTGATAGGGCTAGCATTGACTGTAGATCAATTTAAGGAATATGGCTACCTTAACAATATTGTCTTTCAACCCATAAACATGGGATATCTAGCTATTTATTTAGATCTTTAACTTTTTTCAATGATGTTTTGTAGTTTCGTAGTACAGATTTTATACTTCTTTTGTTAAATTATCCCTATGCATTTTATTCTTTTTGATGGTATTGCAAATGGAATTGTTTTCTTAATTTTATTTTCAGATTGTTCATGCTACTTTTAGGAATGCACTTACTTTTTTTGTATTGGTCATATATCCTGCAACCTTACAGAACTCGTTTATTACTGCTAATATTTGTGTGTATGTGTGTGTGGATTTTTAAAGATTTTATATAGACAAGATCGTGTTATGTACAAATGGAGATAGTTCTTCTTTCCCATCTGGATATCTTGTATTTCTTTTTCTTGCCCAATTGCCATGGCTAGAACCTCTAGTACAGTGTTCAGTAGAAGTGGTGAAAGTGAACATCCTTATGTTGTTCTTCATATTAGGGAGAGGTCATGTAATCTTTCATCATCAAGTATGAAAGACATACCTTCAAGTATGATTTTTAGCTGCGAATTTTTCATAGGTGCCCTTATGAGGCTGAGGAGGTTCTGTTAGTAACCTTTAATGACTTTTGTTGGGGAACTGAGGGTAGGAGGATATTGCTTAATATGGAGATACTTAGTCATTCAGAGTTTTAAATTGCTTAGGGTGAGAAAATTTCACTTCTTTCCATTGTGATGCTTCAGGAGTTCAAAGTCATCTACATTCAAATTAAAATATGGAATCTTAAGTATATTAAGAGCAGTCAAACGTAATATAATTTCTGTTAAAATGCAGTAACACTGTATTACCATGAGGGAACTGGAGGGAAATGTCTATTAGATAGCTGGTATGCTTAGTTTAGGTGTATTAGTCAGCTTGGACTACCATAACAAAACCATAGAATGAGTGACTTAAGCAACATAAATTTGTTTCTCACAGTTCTGGAGGCTGGAAGTCCAAGATCAAGGTGTCAACATGGTTGTGTCTGATGAGGGCTTTCTTTTTGGCTTATAAGTAGCCACCATCTTGCTGTGTTCTCATGTGGCAGGGACAGAGCCCTCAAACTCTCTGGGTGTCTCTTCTTATAAGGGCAGTAATCCCATCATGCAGGCCTCACCCTTATGAACTCATTTAAACCTAATTATTCCCAAGAGGTCAACCTTCAAGTACCTTCACATTCGGGGTTAGGGCTTTAACATATGAATTTTGGTGGCTGGGGGACACAGGCATAGAGTCCATAACAGTAGGTTCGCATACTAATATCAATACATACCAGGTGTGGTGGAGGCAAATTTGAAATATTAGGGTTCATAATAACAGAAAAGGTCAGGGAATGTTGGGGTATAGCCAGACATTCACAATAACAGCTACTATGTATTGAGGGCCTACATATGTGCCCAGAACTTTGGTAGAGTCATCACTTCCCTTATCTCAGTTTATACTCACAGCAGCCTTGAAATTTAGGAGCTCTCATTTATACAGAGGAGTAAACTGAGACAGATGCAAAGATGTTAAGCAATCTTCCCAAAGGCACTCAGCTAGTGCAAAGGCTACTAGTGGGAGGCAATGTTACAAACAACTTTCTGTTTCCAAAGCCCATTATCTTTCCAGTACACCATGCCACCTTCCTCACTGTACACTGAGTTCTTGCAACTCAAAGTGTGGTCCATGGGCCAGCAGAATTGGCCTCCCCTGGGAACTTGTTAGAAATTCAGAATCTTTGGCCCCAATCCAGATCTACAGAGCGAGCATCTGCAATTTAACATTTCCTAGGGATTGGTGTACACATGGAATTTTGTGAAGGCCTGGGAAGCAAAATCAGGAGAAAGCAAAATGACCCATATATAGTAAACAAAGGAACAAAGGCAACTCAACACTACTCAGCTCTTATTCTGCTTCTGTTCTGTCTTTAAGGAGACCTATTATTGAACAGATGTGGGTAGTGCATAGAGATAGAGGTCTTCCTAGTCAGGTGTTCAACTATTGTAAATGAAGCCTGAACCATAGGGTTTGACAAAAGTTATTGCTTTACTTTAATATTCAATATATGTGAGTTATACCTCAATAAAAAGACATAAAAATTAGGACCTGAAATCCACTGCAGGTGAATTTTAAAATTTGTAGAGCAAAAATAAGTACCCTAAACTGAGGTTCAGTAGCTATTTTGATTTTTGAAAACAAGCGAAGGTAAAATTCTGGGATTTCTAGATCCATGATAATCCCACCCAGAACAGCCTCTAGCCAAATTAAGGAACAATGTATGAAGCAGGTGATTGCATGAACAGAAGGGAGAAATAGGCAAAGCTCTCATTATGCCCCCCTCTTACCTCAACAGTTGTCCCCCCCCAGCCTCCCCTTATGTTCTACAAACATAGGGCTTTAACTAAAGTGACTTGAGACTTCAAGACAAACTGAAGGTTTAAATAATCCAAAGAGGAAGGTAATCACTTCTAAGTGCCGATACTGCCTGGATGCCAGCTGAGAAAGCTTTGATGGTAGGAGCCCACTCAAGAAAGAAGTTTGGGGCAGAAAAAATGTTGCATAAGTGAGGAGGTTGTAAATAATATGTTTTAATTACTATATAATAGTATGTGTATAATTTTGTGTCTCTATAATTTTACATTTTAGAAAATTGAAAAATATATTAAGGTATAGAAATTATGCAGTTTCAGCAGTTGTCAGCTCATAGCCAATGTTTTATTTTAACCAATATACCTCACTCCACCTCAAACTGCCCTCCCACCCCATTACAAACACTTATTCCTGGATGATTTTGAGGGAAATCTCATATAATTTTAACTCGCAGTATTTCATTATATACCTCTAAAATACAAGGACTCTTCATATATATATATATATATATATAATTGTAGTACCATTATCGTATGTATAATAATTGTCAACAATTCCTTAACATAGTGAAGTACCCAGTCATCAGAGCACAGGTTTCTAATCCAGTCAAGTCACAGCTCCATTCCTGCTTGTGCAGCATCAGTGGCTCCTTTCTGAGCCTGTTTTATACTATAAAGTGAGGATGATCATAATGATTTCTAAACCTTCAATAAAACAATACATGTAGAGCGCTTACCACAATGCCTGATACTACTGTAAATGCTCAATAAAGATTAGCTAAGATTATTATTTTCTAATACTCCAAAACATTTGAGTTGATATTCAAGTACCTTTAAGAATGTTTTTGGCCCTGGCTGGTGTAGCTCAGTGGATTGAGTGCAGGCTGGGAACCAAAGTGTCCTGGTTCGATTCCCAGTCAGGGCACATGCCAGGGTTGCAGGCCGGGTCCCTGTGAGGGCCATGTGAGAGGCAACCATACTTTGCTGTTTCTGTCCCTCTCTGTCTCCCTCCCGTCCCCTCTCTCTAAAAAAAAAAAATGTTTCGGCCCTGGCACGGTAGCTCAGTTGGTTAGAGCATTGTCTTGTTACACCAAGGTTGTGGGTTTGATCCCCAGTCAGGGCACATACAAAAATCAACCAATGGATGTGTAAATAAGTAAACCAGGATATGTAAACCAATGGAACAGCAAATCAATGGCTCTTTCTCACTCTCCCTTCCTCTCTCTAAAATCAATAAATAGAAAGGGTAAAGTGGGCCAAATATAAAATCAATCAATAAAAAAGAATGGTTTTTACTTACAATCTAGAGGCAGATTTGGACTCCAGGAAAAAAACAAGACAACTTTCAAAGTGGCCTGAAAAGCTGCCAAGAGAACACCGATCTGAATTGTAGCTCAAAATGATAGAGTCCTTGATTTCCCTCACTGTATATAGTTTATTACCCCTGAGGTTTCCTGTTCATTTTGGTAGAAGCTTGTTCATATTGAATAGTTCCTCTCCTCCCCTGGAGGAGAGAGGAGAGCCAGCCGGGATGTGGGATGACAGTGCTGGAACAGATTCACAGCGGGCAGGGACACTGCAAGCAAATGGGGGACAGTGGCCTCAGAATCCTTGCTCAAGAAATTTCCCTGGTAGTCATGCACTCAAAGCTCCACCTTGGGGCAGGCATGAGCAAACCTCCATCTGTGCATGAGCTCTGGTGGCATGAAGCAGGCTCACACTGTTGTGTTGCTCTAAGAATCGTTTCCCTTACTCTGGGACAGCCTCACTCTCTGCTTCCTGTTCTAAGCATCAGCTGAAAGCTTTTTAATGAAAATGGAACCCAAAGGAAGAAGATAAGGTATCTGATTTTAATCCAAAGTGAGAGAACACCAGATGTTTCACTCTGTCTGGTTCAAGGGAGGAAAAGCAATTAGCATCTGCTACTGATTTAGCAACAGACACCTGCTAAATGAAAATCTGTAAAACTGGTTATACTTGGCACCACAAATGTGTATGCTGTTTCCAGGAATTGTAAATTAAGTTGGCCCCAAATTCGCTTGGGTGGGGTGGGGTGGGGAGGCCACAGGAGGGCTGTGGGATGCAGAGTGTGCAGGGAGGGGCTCTAAAGAAGCTGAACATGTCCATACAGACCGAGACTATGTTTTTCTAAGATGGCAGCAACTTAGAAATGGCTAATTGGTGGGTGAATGAAGAGGAAGAAAAGAAAATGAATATTCCAGAAGTTTCCTGGTTATTGCTTGCTTCTGCCCTGACTAAAGGGTGCCCTTTAGAGGCCATTCCATAGGGGCAGAGGTAGGACTGACAGAAGGGTAAGGCCAATCCTACTTCCCTTCCCCTGCTGATCTAAGAGCACACCTCTTCTCTCCATCAAGGGCAGTGAGTTTCAAAGCAGGAGGAATCTTTACCTCTGTGCTCAGGGCAGCTTCCTTCCCTGGGACAGTTACATACTGCTGGCTCGAGGAGCAATCTGGATATCTTCTGCTGAGCTTGTGCTTTGCTTTGGCTGGGAAGGAGGCTTATGCTTATCTATAGCTTTCTGCTTTCCAGAATTCTTTTCCAAGTAGATATTACCTACTGCTGTCCATTTCAATTTTTCTGAGGCCTACTGAAACACAAACGATGGAAAGAGAAATTCATGAAGAGGGCTTTAGGGAATGTGTGTGTGTGTGTGTGTGTGTGTGTGTGTGTGTGTGTGTATTGGAGGAGGTGGGAGGATGCAAGGTTCTGTATGGAGTGGGTGTTCAAGATATAACTGATTAGAAAGGAAAGTTTGTAGGTGATCTAGATGGTGTTGAAAGAATGGGGTCACTGCCATTTGTGCCTCATGCCACCTACGTAACTGTATGTAACTCCTGTTTCTCAGTCTCCAAACTAGGCCAGAAGTCTGATGCGGCTTATGCCAGAGGGATGGACCTTGTTCTGTTTATACTTGTGACCAAAAGGATGACTGCTTACCCTGTGGAACAGAGGCTGGGGTGTGGGGAAAGTGGGTACCATTGGCAGATGCACGGCCTGAGCTGGCCCAATAAAATGCTGCCTGGAACTTTATTTTGGCAAGGTGTCTTTGTGTAGGTGAAGTCTAAACTGCAAGTACCATTGGTGGAACCAAGAGAAGATTCTTTTTCCTTTCATTGAATAGGCCCTTTAGGCAAGACCAGTCAATTCCAGACTTGTTTGAATTTAACTTCCTCTGCCCTGTAGTGCCAGCACAGGGGGGAAGAGGGAATAATGAGGAAAGAGTAGAGGGAGAGGTAGGATCCCCACTTTCCATCCAGACTTGGGGAAAGTCCATCTCATCTGGTCAGGGGATAGACAGCATTCCTCCCATCAATCAGTTCTGATAGGTGGAATAATAGTGCCAACACGCTGCCCTACAGAGACACCCAGGGAGCAGCCAGGCATTCCAGGGCTGAGCCCCATGCGTACAAATTACACACCAATCTGCTAAAAGTATGTTTTTAAAAACCCATTAAACACTTAAAAACTCAAACTACCTTAAGTGCCAAAATCCCATTGACTTCTGAGCAATGAAATTACTTATTTTCCTTTAGAACTTAAGACCTATAGACCTCAAGTAAATGGAAGAATAATGTTGAACTCTAGTGATCAAAGGGAGCATGTCTAATTCCAAGGTGGTATTTTTTTGATGAGGCCAGGACTTACATAGGAGGTTTGTTTTTCAAGGGGCCCTGTTAATAAAGAGGGTTGGGTAAGGCTTGAACCTTTATTTATCCAAAACTCCAGGGCACACAAAAGGGCCTCTACTCACCACAGGTATGACTGGCAGGCGCCACTCAGACTGCTAGTTTATTTCCATTTCTTTATTTTTTTAATTTAATTTAATTTTTATTTTTTAATTACTTATTTGTTCTTCAATTACAGTTGTCTGCATTTTCTGCCCTCCCCTCGCCCCAACCCATCTGAACCCACCTCCCTCCCTTGCTTCCACCCTGCCCCTTGGTTCTGTCCATGTGTCCTTTATAGTAGTTCCTGAAAACCCTTCTCCCCATAATCCCCTCCCCCATCCCCTCTGGCTATTGTTGGATTGTTCTTAATTTCAATGTCTCTGGTTATATTTTGCTTGCTTTTTTCTTTTGTTGATTATGTTCCAGTTAAAGGTGAGATCATATGGTATTTGTCCCTCACCGCCTGGCCTACTTCACTTAGCATAATGCTCTCCAGTTCCATCCATGCTGTCACAAAGGGTATGAGCTCCTTCTTTCTCTCTGTTGCATAGAATTCCATTGTGTAAATGTACCATAGTTTCTTGATCCATTCATTTGCTGATGGGCACTTAGGTTGCTTCCAGCACTTGGCTATTGTAAATTGTGCTGCTATGAACATTGGGGTGCACAGGTTCTTTTGGATTGGTGTTTCAGGGCTCTTAGAATATAATCCCAGCAGTGGAATTGCTGTGTCAAAAGGCAGTTCCATTTTTAGTTTTCTGAGTAAATTCCATATTGTATTCCACAGTGGCTGCACCAGTCTCCATTCCCACCAACAGTGCAGTAGGGTTCCCTTTTCTTTGCATCCTCTCCAACACTTGTTTGTTGATTTGTTTATGATGGCCATTCTGCCTGGTGTGAGGTGGTATCTCATTGTGATCTTAATTTGCATCTCGCTAATGGCTAGTGATACTGAGCATCTTTTCATATGACTCTGGGCCTCTGTATGCCCTCCTTGGAGAAGTGTCCATTCAAATCTTTTGCCCATTTTTAAATTTTTTTTTGTCTTCCTGGAGTGGAGTTGTGTGAGTTCTTTATATATTTTGGAGATCAAACCCTTGTCAGAGATGTCATTGGCAAATATGTTTTCCCACACGGTTGGTTCTCTTTTTATTTTAATACTGTTTTCTTTAGCGATGCATAAGTTTTTATTTTGATGAGGTCCCATTTGTTTATTCTTTCCTTTATGTCCCTTGTTCTAGGGGACATATCAGTTGAACATATAGCTTCATGGAATATCTGAGATATTCCTGCCTATGTTCTCTTCTAGAATTTTAGTGGTGTCATGACTTATATTTAAGTCTTTTATCCACCTTGAATTTATTTTTCTGTATGGTGTAAGTTGTTGCTAGAGTTCAATTTCTTTGCATGTAGCTGTCTACATTTCCAAACACCATTTGTTGAAGAGGCTGTTTTAGTCCATTTTATGCTGCTGCTCCCTTTTTCGAAAATTAATTGGCCATAGAGACTTGGGCTTATTTCTGAGCTCTCTATTCTGATTCATTGGTCAATCTGTCTGTTCTTATGCCCGTACCAGGCTGTTTTGATTACAGTGGCCTTGTAATATAGTTGGATATCAGGTATTGTGATCCCACCTACTTTGCTCTTCTTTCTCAAAATTGCAGCAGACATTCCGGGACATTTATGGTTCCATATAAATTTTTGAAGTGTTTTTTCTATATCTGTGAGATATGCCATTAGTAGTTTGATAGGGATTGCATTGAATCTATAAATTGCTTTGGGTAATATGGACATTTTGATAATGTTGATTCTTCCGATCCACGAACATGGTATATGTTTTCACTTGTTTGTGTCTTCCATGATTTCTTTCTTCAGTATTGTGTAGTTTTCTGAGTACAGGTCTTTTACCTCCTTGGTTAGGTTTATTCCTAGGTATTTTATTTTTCTTGTTGCTATATCAAATGGGATTTTTTTCCTGATTTCTGCTTCTGATGTTTCATTGTTGGTATACAAAAATGTCTTTGGTTTCTGGGTATTGACTTTGTATCCCACTGTTTAGCCAAATTCATTTATTAGGTTAAGTAGTTTTTTGGCAGAGTCTGTGGAATTTTCTGTGTACACTATCCTGTCATCTGCAAACAATGACAGTTTTGTTTCCTCCTTTCCAATTTGGATGCCTTTTATTTCCTTTTCTTGTCTGATTGCTGTGGCTAAAACTTCCAATACTACGTTGAATACAAGTGGTGATAGTGGACAACCTTGTCTTCTTCCTAATCTTAGTGGGAAAGATTTTAGTTTTTGCCCATTGAATATGATGTTGACTATAGGTGTCTCATATATGGCCTTTATTATGTTGAGGAATGCTCCCTC
>PVJI01027894.1:0-17137 GCA_004026765.1 Micronycteris hirsuta
TGTGTGGAAATCACTGCCACAATTTTTTATCACTTAAGTAGGGTGACGGCCATTCCACTACACTGTGGAGCTGTCTTTTCTGCATTGTAATTTAATAGACAACTTTTGGAGTGGTATTTTGAAACTATACAAATACTCTGTTTTTTCATCATCCTTCAATTTACAGTTAATAAATTATCTAAGCATAGTCTCACAGTGGCCTGCTTTGTTGCAAAGGTTTAATTCATTACTATTATCATTTTTTTTAATATTCAAAGTGTCCCATGTTTGACCAGTGGGAGCATCTTCAAAGTGGCTTCTGTGTCCTCCTCACATGTTCCCTTCCTTCCTGGAGAGCCCCCTTGCTTTCTGGCACAAGTTTTTCCAGAAACATTTTATACTTTCTTTCTCTTTCCCTGGAGTCACCCACTTCTAGAGGGGTCCTAATTCCTTTCAGTGGAGAGTGTCATTTAGGAGCCCAGACCTGAGCTTTAGGTGGGCACATTGTTACAGAGTGTTTCTGGTTTGAAGGCCTCTCAATAAATAGAGTGAAGAAGGATAGGTGTGCGTGTATATGTGCACACATGTGCCTGTACATTTACACATTCATTTAAATCTATCTCTACTGTTGTATTTATTTATATATTGATAATAATGTGTTACGATAGAAGTTTACAGAGTTTATTCTTGTTTTCTCTCTCTACATATTTGAAACTCTCTTCTCTAGCAGGAGACCAGATTGCTTTATTTGATTTGAACATAATTCAGTAATCTGAATGTAATTACTTATTTGACCAAACTCTGTACAAAACCAATTTCATGATCACGGCCTATTTCTATCCCTGCAAGAAGGCTCTTTTCGCCACACTTGGATTTTCACACTCATGTCAAAGGTTCCCTACACAGGACACCCTTTTTCGGCTCTGAAGACCTGCCTGCACCAAGACGCCTTTGTCACCCTGCTCTGGCTCTGACTTCCCATTCTAGATCAGTCCCGTCAATGTGTGCACACCTCACACTGTGCAGGCTCTGACACCCAAAGCTGGCTAGCCTCCTGTCCACGTGCCTCTGGACCTAGCCTGTTTTTGATTCCTCACTCCCACAACCCCCTGTGTGGGTGCTTCTTTATCCTGCTGGAGCTCCGACCCTCCACTGAGGACACTAGCCTTTCCCCGTCGACACGAGATGCGAACCTGCCTTGTGTTGTCCCACATCTAGTGGTTTTAGGGCTTTAGTGTTCCTAAAGAGAAGGGGACATACAAGATGGAAAAGAAGAACAATATCTCTCTAAATAAAATGAATAAATAGATTCCGGGAATTATAGAGATAGGAGATAATATATTCATTTACATTAAAGCATGCATGAGTGACAACTCAATATATTGTATCTTCCTGAGATATACTCATTTTATCTGAAAAGAAAACTATGTATACGAAGAAATAAATATTTAATATAGAACTTTGAGAACTGGTAAATTGACAAAATAACTTTTTCTGTAACCAATATCTTTTTTTGAAAGGAGAGTTGTTAGAGGTTGCCTATTGGTGACTTTCAGATTTACTTGACGTAAAATGCTTAAGGCAGCCCTCTATTCTTGCACAAAATATGGTTCTGATTAGACACCACACTGAAGAGTGAGGAGTTTGGTTAAATAAAAATTACATACATAAGTGAATTAAAATGAAAATTTAAATGACAATAGTCTGTAAGATTTCAGATAACTATCCTGACCTATAGGCACTATTTTAAACAGTTTACATATACTAATTTAATTTGTATAACAAGACTAGAAGTTAAGCTATATAAGTGAGATTATTGAGGAAGATCTGTTAATAAAATTGTTTTCAAAAGTTGTACAACTAGTGGGTGGCAGAGTTGGATTCCAAGCTGAAACACCCTTCCTGGGTAACCTCAATATAACACAGCTTTTTGCTAACGCAGCAAATATGGTTATTGTTTTGTGCTGGATCAGAAACCTCTCTGATATCGCAGCAACTTTTTATATTAGCAAAACAAGTCCCAGAAACCCATTGGAATTGCCATAGATGGTAGTTTTTGTTATCAAACTTTAGAGTTTTCACCCTTGAATCATCAGCAGCGCACTTATCTGTGAACAGAGAAAATAGACCTTTTCTCTTATCTGCCCTTTTAAGGCAATGAATGTGATAAGATTTCTTTTCACTGGGGCAGTTTGCTTATTTCTGACTTTTATTTTTTATAGAACGAGTTAGAACTTGGCAGTTTTATTTCCACTGACAACGCAGCTAATTTTACTGCTCCTCTCTTTCATAGAAAGGTGTATAAATAACAGTGTGCCGACCTAAACAAAGTGTCAATAAACAGTTCCTTTCCAGATGAAGCTTGTTGTTTTCATTATTTTGGATATTTTATTCCCCCAAAGTTTTGATTTTTGAGTTAATAAAATTTTTTGAACATCATCAGGAAATATTTACTATCATTAAAATATAAAAGGGAACGGCAATTAATGATTTCATGAGATTGTTTTTTTCCTTTTAATGTTCTCAAAAATTTCACGGCAGTGTTATATATTTTGGTGGAAAATATATGTAAAAACCAGGAATGTATTTTTGTTTTAATTTGTTGCGTTACAGCATTGCTGAGAATCTTTAAAACTGCTGTCTAGCTTTATTTACTATAATGCCCATCATCACCACCAAGTGCATTACGAACCCCCGCTTCCACATGTAGAAAGCTGCACAGTTTCAGTGTAGAAGAAAGGATGATAACATCTCCTGAAGGACAGTACATCTTTTTCTGTAGTGCATCTTGTCAGAGTATCTCGAAGCAATTAAAAATAAATGGAAAAATACTGTTCTTAAGGAAATTTGTTTCACAGTTAGAAACTGTTAAATCTTTTTCACAGTTGGAAATATTGGCAATAGAATGAGATTAGGTAAATTCTTAAAAGTCTACATTTTTCTAAGAATTATCTATACATTCTATAGATGTTTTCATGTTCTCATCACTATGTAACTCTTCCTATCTTTTTTGTATAATTCAATACATGAACTGATGTTTTCACAAACTGTTTTACAATTTAGGAATGCCACTGCAGTGTATCATAGTACGTTAAACTGAATCTTGGACTAAGATTTGAGAGGACAAATTTCTAATCTTTACAATTTCTTTAGTCATGTATTAATAATAATAATAATACAAATGAAATTATTGATTTGACTGTGCTGTTAAAAGGTTTTGAGAGGAAAAGGAACTCAAAAAGAACATAGAGTGTAGCTACCACTTTTATACAAGTAATTTATGATGAATATGATAAATATGATAATGATGGTGAAGAAAGCAATATATTTTTATAATAACTGATACAGTATTTTGAAAACAAAATCATTACAATGTACCTTATAATCTGCAGCTACTTCATGAAAAGTTCAGTACACCATTGTTTATGGCCTTCTGTCAAATATCTGATGATTCATTCTTCTTGGGAATCTACACAATACTGGGGAAAAAGCATAGTTCCTTTAGTCTTTTTCATAATATAAAATGAAAACATTGTAGATAATGGAATTATCTTAGATAGCTAATATTTCTAAGAACAGTTTCTTGAAAAGAAATTAAAAATGTGTTATTTCTTTGTCTATAAATTTGAGTATTTTCATCATCGATTTTATATAATTTCCCAAAATCGCTCTCAGAGTTCCTTGGAGTGGAACAACCCTGTAAACACAGTGGTGGCAGCCAACAGCACCGGCATGTCAGACCCTTACGTGGTTATCACAAGCACACTGTTCACTGCCTCACTGCAGTAGACCTGTCTTTATTCCCAAACCTGTGTGAGAATACACTGAGCCAAGTTTCTTCCTTAAAGAAAGGAAAGGAAGAAGGGTCAGTTTAGCTCAGAAACAATGAAAGTCACCAAATATTTAAAGGTTTAGTCATCAGTGAGAAAAACATTTTCATCAAGTCTAGTAGGGAGGCTCTGTGTAATTTCAGTAACATAGTTTGTGTGTGGAAAGGAGTTAAATATTAGTAGGAAAAATAATTCTCTGTAGTATTCTCATCAGCATATCTTTTGCAAGTGCACAAATATAGTGAGGCCTCAAAAACAGGCTGACGTCAGTGATGCCCCTATTATTGAATAAGAAACTCCAAAAGACAACCCTTGCTGAAGAGCAAAGAACAAAACCAGTAAAACTGTCAGAGTTGACATCATCAAAGCCCTAGAAACTAATCAAAAGCTTGCCACAATCTAGGAAGCATTTCCTCAGGGGGAAAGAAAACACTCAATTTCATTAAGAACAGTGAGCTTTTTGGTGTTTTAACTCACTTTACATCCATGCTGTGCTCTGCAGCTCAGTGGTAGTCTTGAAAACAACGGCTCATATTCCCAGGAAGGGTCCAGGAAGAAAAACAATGGAACTCACTCACAAATTGTTCTTACCTGATCTATCTAGTGGCTGCCTGGAGACCCACTTAAAATGCTTCTGTTTCCCTGTCTGGTGTGGCTCAGTGGACTAAGAACCAAAGGGTGGCCGGTTTGATTCTCAGTCAGGGCACATGCCTGGGTTGCGGGCCAGGTCCCTGGTTGTGGGCTCATAAGAGGCAACCACACATTGATGTTTCTCTCCCTCTCTTTCTACCTCCCTTTGCCTGTCTAAAAATAAATAAACAAAATCCTTTTTTAAAAGCTTCTCTTTATTTCACCAGACTGAAAAGTGCCTTTTGCCAAAATTCTAGCCCAGGGACATTAATTTAAAATGATTCTAGACAAATGTTTTAGTCACTGCTGCTTAGGCAATGGTTAAAAGTTAGGGCCAATAATGAACTAGCCACAAATCTTGGAAAGAAAGGCTGGAGAGTAGTTGCTTCGGGGAATAAGGGTTCTGAAAAGCTTTGACATATACCTGGGAAGCTACGACTACACACTTAGGAAAGCCCTGAAAAGCCCTAAGCTCTGACAGCCAGCTCACTTTGAGAGTCTGCACAAGCAGGAAGGAAAAACTAAGGCAGAGGTGTAAACGGCTTGGTCCGGTTTTAGAGGCCTGCCCTGACACACACACAGCCCCCTTGCAAAACTACACACAGAAGACAGGGTTTGTTGTTGTTGCTGGTGGTTTTGGGAGAAGAAGCTCCAAGAATTCAGAGAAAACACTTTCAAATCATCAGACAATATGCTAAGAGAAAAATATTTTAGTGATCCATTATGAGAAAGAATAAATATTTTACAGAATTAATTCAGAGAATTCATTAAACAAACAAAAAATACAAGTAGTAAGACTTCCTGCCAAGATAGGGGTGTAGGCAGACACACTGTACCTCCTCCCACAACCAAAACAAGGACAGCAACAAATTTAAAAATGAAAACCAACCAGAAGTGACAGAAAATCCAACTGTATGGAGGTCCGACAACCAAGGAGTTAAAGAAGAAACACTCACTCAGACTGGCAGGAGGGGCAGAGACGGGCAGCTGGGCGGAGAGGACTCGCAGCAAGGTGGCAGCTGGAGGACCTGGACCAGGCGAAGTTTTGGCTGGCAGACAGGGAGGTCCCACATTCACACACAGATAAACCGGGAGAAACAACTGGGAAGCGAGGCACACTATGCAACCCAGGGTCCCAGCGGGGAAATAAAGCCTCAAACCTCTGACTGAAAACACCTGTGGGGGTTGAGGCAGCAACGGGAGAAACTCCCAGCCTCACAGGAGAGTTCATTGGAGAGACCCACAGGGTCCTAGAATATACACAAATCCACCTACCTGGGAATCAGCAGCAGAAGGGCCCAGCTTGCTTGTGAATAGCAGGGGAAGTAGAGGAGAACTGAACAAGCAGCACTGTTCCCTCTTGGACCCCTCCCCCACATATATTGCCACAACGCAGTGACGTGGGTTTCTCCTAAGGCTCTGCCCCTTACTATGTAACAGGTGTGCTAAGACAAAAACTATGGCCCAAATGAAAGCACAGATCAAAGCTCCAGAAAAAATACACCTAAGCTATGAAGAGATAGCCAACCTATTAGATGCACAGTTCAAAAGACTGGTAATCAGTATGCTCACAGAATTGATTGGGTATGATCACAAAATAGAAAGAAGAGTGAAGACTATGAAAAGTGAAATAAAGGAAAATGTACAGGGAACCAATAGTGATGGGAAGGAAAGTGTGAATGAAATCAATGATTTGGACCAGAAGGAAGAAATAAACATTCAACCAGAAGATAAGGAACAAGAATTTAAAAAAGTGAGGACAGGCTTAGGAACCTATGGGACAACTTTATATGGCCCAACATCTGAATCATAGGGGTGCCAGAAGGAGAAGAGAAAGAGGAAGAAATTGAAAACTTATTTGAAAAAATAATGAAGGAGAACTTCCCCAATCTGGCAAAGGAAATAGACTTCCAGGAAGTCCAAGAAGCTCAGACAGTACCAAACAAGTTGGGCCTAAGGAAGCACACACTAAAGCACATCATAATTACATTACCCAAGGTTAAATGTAAGGAGAGAATCTTAAAAGCAGCAAGATAAAAGGAGACAGTTACCTACAAAGTAGTTCCCATAAGACTAGCTGATTTCTCCAAAGAAACCTTACCGGGAAGAAGTGGCTCAAAAGAAGTATTCAAAGTTATGAAAGGCAAAGACTTACATCCAAGATTATCCAGCAAGGTATCATTTAGGAAGGGTAGATAATGTGCTTCTCAGATAAGGTCAAGTTAAAGGAGTTCATCTTCACGAAGCTGTTATTATATGAAGTGTTAAAGGGACTTATCTAAGAAAAAGAAGAAGATCAAAAACTATGAACAGTAAAATGACAGCAAACTAACAAAGATCAACAACTGAACCTAAAAACAAAAACCAAAACAAAAGTGAACTAAGCAAACAACGGAAACAGGAAAACATTCACAGAAATGGAGACCACATGGAGGGTTATCAGCGGGGAGGGCGTTGGGGGGAGAAGGGTACAGGGGAGAAGAAGCATAAATAGTAGGTACAAATAGTAGGGGGAGGTTAAGAATTGTATAGGAAATGGAGAAGACAAAGAACTTATATGTACAACCCATGGGTGTGAACTAAGGAAGAGGGGAAGTGTGTGTGAGGGGGTGTGGAGGGTGGAGGGGACTAAATGGAGGAAAATGGGACAACTGTAATAGCATAATCAATAAAATATATTTATGAAGGAAAAAAAATAAATGTGGACATTCAGTACCTCTAATTTCCTGTTAGTAGTATATATATATGTTTTCCTGTTGAATTTGTATCATTTTCTACAATTGGGTAGATATATCATTCCAGCTTTTACATTTGATGCAGGTCACAGCATTCTTGAATCTTGTTTCAGTCTGAAAAGATTGGGCCAGTGACAACGACAAACATCTATTTTTCAAACTGCAGCTGCCATCTGGTATTCTGAATCCTTCTAATTGAGAGCACAACTTCAATTCTTCCTGGGAAACATCTTCATGATGTAAGATTATATGCATAAGTAGAACCGACATTGACACCAGCATATTTTGTAAGTGTAGTTGCTCACTTGAAAATCCAAATGTGTTCACACTAAGCCACCCCTCCGCACTGCCTCTCTGACAGTGGATGTGATAGCAACATGGAGCCTCAGCTTACAAACCTGGCTTATGTGAAGCTAATGCCTTTTATTATCTAAATGACAAGGTTCTTTTCATCCAAGGAATTTTTGAATAGTATAAAGAAACATTTAAGAGTGCCTAAAAGGCATTCTAAATATTTCCCAAACCCGATGGCAACACAGAGTAAAAGAATTCCATTCCTACCACTTGGAAAAATACAACAAAATAATTTAACACATTCAAAAGGACCAGTTTTGAGATTGATTGACATAAATTCTTGAAAAACAGAATGACTTTTCCACAGAACAGGATGTTCAGGAAATAATTTTCTATATGCAATATTTTTAGAGAAGGCACTTACTATACCTTACCCTTTCTGGTGACAAGTATGTGAGTTTAGATAATGTATGCCAATAAGAGCAAATTTATATGTCTTAATATCCTTATGGAAACCAGTGATGGCAGAGCTGGTTGTCTATCAGCAGTCTTTTCTTAGTGTTAGCTAAGTACGTAGTCATCAAAGTGTAATTGCACTTCCTGGTTGTGGTGCCATTTGAGTTCTACCCAATAGTGTGAGATTCTGAAATGATGCATGCTGCTTCGAGGCCATGGACTTAAAGGCATATGGATATTTTCCATTCTGTCATATCTCATTGCTTGAGTGATCACTGTAGCTGACACCTTGGAGCCAAAGATAGAAGCCAGCTTTTCCATCAGCCCTGTACCTGCACTCTCAGACTCACTCTTCTGTGAGAGACAGAGAGATAAACTTCTCTCTGTGTAAGTCATCATTCTGTGTCTCATTTTTCTAGTAACATAACTTAGTACTCTAATAAGACCAAATCTTTATAGTATTTCTACTTAGTATCATAAAGCTGACATTAATCGTACATGCTTTCATTTTTACATTAGAAATATTGATTTAAAAATAAGTTACTTTATTATCATACAACTTTTGAAAATATAGTTTTACAATTTTAAATTTTAAAATGGTTTTCATTATGCTTATATTTTATACTTACCCTCATTTTATATCAAAGTACATTGCTTTTTTTATTTTATGATGGTGATGTAAAATTTTCATACTGAGGTTTTCTTGGAGTAAACATGGGATCAACCTAAATACCATTTTTGAATAAATAACCATATAGATTATACATGGGTATGGCAAAAATTATGAAGACAACATGCTAAAAAACACTTAAATGTTAACATTTTCTCACAAGTGATTTGAAAGAATAGGATCCATACTCCCTGCTGAGGCTGAGTGACATTGGTCATTTTGCTTAGACTCTGTCTCCCAGTTTACTCTGTGGTAATATTCTTAGATTATTGTGCTGTGGGTTAGCATAATCATCATTCCAATTCAATAAGATCATAGTGTGGACAAAATTAGATATTGCTTTCTGATCACAAAAAATATTTCCTGAATAATAAGTATTCATATGGCATGGTGTAAAATGATGTGTTTTGATGAGTGAAATTCCCCATAAATTTAGAATCTAGATTTAGATTCTAAATTTAGATTTATGTAATAAAACCACCAATGACAAGAACTTGTCCAATATACAGAGCCCAAAAAGTATTAAATCATCTTTCATTTGTACATTGATTATCAATAAAGCATCTCTATAAACACAGTCCTCTATAATTGTGTTTAGTTAGGAAATTATAAAACACAACTTCAATGGATCTTGAAAAAAAATCTATGCAATTACAAAATCATAACTTGCTCTTTATTACTCCTAAAGAGAGTAAGTTTTGGCCCTGGTTGGTGTAGTTCAGTGGACTGAGCGTGGACTGGGAACCAGACGGTCCCGGTTCGATTCCCGGTCAGGGCACATGGGGTTGCAGGCCAGGTCCCCAGTGAGGGTCATGTGAGAAGCAACCATACATTACTGTTTCTCCCTCTCTTTCTCCTTCCCTTCTCCTCTCTCTAAAAATAAATAAATAAAATCTTAAAAAAAAAGTGTTAAAAAAAAACAGAATAAGTTGTAGAGAGAAATATAAACTTTTCCCAACATTTACTTAAGAAATGGTAACAACAAGGATTTCAATGGAAGTGACAAATCTGGTTTTGATATACAATCGAGGTCATTTTGAAGTTGAATGCTGGCATTTGAACATAGATGCTAAAACAATGAGAATTAAAAACTAAAATAGCATCAGAAGTTTGGTGGACTCTACTAAAAGAAAACCCTTGAGTAATTCTCAAGAAATGATAGATAATCTGATGAATTTAATTGTTACTTTAGCTGACCTGTATTGTGAAAAAGTATATCCTAACTCTAACTGTAGGTTTCTCACCATTTGATCCTTGATGAATTAGATAGTGTGCCTTTATGAGCCATATCTTTTGCTTTAACATTCTCGACATTGTTAATAAAGTTCTGATTTGTGAGACTTTTGAGTGGTGTGCAGCAGTTGTTACTTATCCTCGGGACTTCTGGTTGTATGGCGGCAGTAATTATTTGATAGATACTTGCTTGGACAGGCATTGGTTAAGTCAGGCATCACTGCACATCAAAACGCAATTTTACCTTCAATAAAAAGTTAATATTTTTACATTTCTAAATTTCTTTATTTCATTTACTGAGTTTCCCAATTCTGCCTACTGTTTTATTTAACAACTTAATAAAACTTGTGAGTTTTTTTTTTTTTTTCTCTTGGATAGGCTTTAGGGAATAATTTCTTTGTTCCATTTCCTAAGGAAGAGCTTTATGATCCAATAAGAATTATTGCTGACCTGCATTCATTCTTCAGGGAAAGAGCGAATGGCTTGGTTTAATATGGAATTTAATTATCGCCAGCATTAATATGTGATGACCACTAAGAGAATAAATCATTGGGAAAAAAAAAAACAACAGAGGAATACTTCATTCACCCTAAAGTAATAAGTATGCTGAAAGTGGCTGCCTCAGTAAAGTCCCTATGCCTTTTATTTTCTTTTAATCCCCTTTGGATAATGCTGATTTTCCCCCCACCCATCCTCACTTGCTCTAGGTTTATCTTATTATTTCCTAGACCAATTTCTCCATTCCGTCTCTTACACCTTGAAAATATGTCTTTGAGAATTCAAACTCCAGTTTGATATAGCATTTAGGTCACTATTCTAAGTTATATTGAATTTAATCACGAGGTCACTTGAACCAAGTAGCTTTGCCGTCTCTAATCTACTAACTGCACATTTTCTCTGAGATTGGATAGGACCAGTCCTATTAGGATTTCTGACACAAAAGGTCAATAATTTTTCACTTCATCCATAATTTTATATTTTATTGTCCTATACCTCTCAAAAGTTTCACAGCTTTTGTGGAGAAAATGAAATAGCCTATCACTATACTAGACTCATGATACTTGCTATTCTTTTCCCCTCAATTTCAAGTTTTCCACTTGATAACTTGTTCTTATCTTGATAGCTCTAAGATATATATATTTAATATTATATGTATATATACATATAAAGTGCAATTTCATTTCTATGCAGTTATGTTTTATATTTGAAAGAAGGAGATTTAATAACTTGATTTGGGTTTTAATGAATATGGTAAAAGTACAAACGATATGTTTGCTGTACTTTTATTATGTCTTTTTAATATTTTAAAAGTAATAATTCTATTTTATATGCTATTTTAAGTAATCTTATTAAAATATAAACTTAAGTAAAATTAATCAGTGATATTTTTAACATTATACATTAGATCATTGAAAGCATTTAATTTCTAAACTATATGTTGAACAAATGCAGAAGTATTTCATAATTTTAATTTAAGAAATTGATTTTAGCAGTCAAAGTTAGGAAGGCAGAGCCCCGTATTCTAGACCAGACTGAGCCACTATTTTCTGTGACTCTGGGCAAATTGTTAGGTTTAATATATACATACCATTTTATAGTTTACAGATACTTTAAACATTGCATTATGTCCCTATAACATAATAGTTACGACAAAACACTTTTTGATTTTTGACATTAAATACACATATAAACACTATAAAACCTTTTATTAGCAAAACATTCAGTAGAATTCAGGTCTTGTTTCTCATCAAATGTATTTTCAATTACAGAATGCTGCTGCATGTAAATAAAGTCAGTGACAGTTTCCAAACATATAAAAAATTTATGCTATTAATAAAAAGCAAAGAACTACCTCATAGTGTTTTTATGTAAACATATAAACTAATACATATAAAATTGACTTTAAAATTAAAGAACAGTCATATCTTTTTATTTTTAATGTTTGATTATTTTTAAAACACATTGTGTAAATATGGTCATTAAAGACAGATATTGTCAAAGTGGATTAAACATACAGTCAAACTATGTACCTTGCATAAGCAACTTTACATATAATGATATAGGCACATTGAAACAAAAGGGGCACAGAAAATAACAGTATAAAAATGATAAAAATAAAACAGGATTGGCTATATTGCTGTCAGATAAACTAGATACAGAGCAAATAGAATACCAGAGACAGAAAGGGATATTGCATAATAATAAAAGGGTAAATCCATTAAGAAAGCACGGACAGCGTGATTGAACTGAGAGAAGAAATGAGGAAATACGTCATCAAACTGGAGACAACAACATCTCTCTGTAAACGGCTGATTGAACAACTGAACAGTAAATCAGCAAGGGTAAGTCATACAATCAAAGAGGACCTAGTTAATGTTAAGGAATACTAATTGCCATTTAAAGAAAGTTCCATTGAACAGTAGAGCACATTCATTTCTAGTGCCTGTGGGACATATACCAACTTGGGCCTTATCCAGGACCATAAAACAGACCTTGGCACCAGAAAACCACAAAACTGAACGAAGTCATGCAGTGTGTATTGTCCCACCACCATGGAAGCAAAGAAATCTGTTATTAGAGATAACAAGAAAACATCCAAACACATGGAAACTATGTAACACATATCTAGATGAGCTATGGATCAAAGAGAAGATCTCGGGAACATCAGGTAATCCATTGAACTGAATAAAAATAAGAACACAACAGAACAAATTTAAGGAATATTACTTAACAAGGGCTGACAGGGAAATTTATAGCACTAAATGCCTACATTATCAGGAAAGCAAATCAATAATTGAAGCTCCCACATCAACAACATGGCAAAGGAGGAACACAATTAACTGAAGCAGAAAGAAGAACATAATAAAGAACTGAAATTAAAAACAAAACTATATAAAAGTCAATAAAACAAAGAGTTATAATTTTGAAAAGATAGAATTGAGAAACCTCTAGAAATACTGACACAGAGGAAAAGAGAGACGACAAATTTCCACCGTCGGAAATGAAACGGTGTACTACATGCACACTGCGCATACGCGGCGAGGACGTGGGAGTGCTACAGACAGCACCGTGCACGCGGATTCAACAAGTCAGACGAAATGGGGCCATTCCTTGAACAACACAAATTGCCACAATTCATTCAATAGGAAATGGATACAAAGAATAGCCCTAAACTTTTAAACACATCGAATCTCCCTTTTATTTATTTTTTGGAGCTCTTTACACTCAATTTATTTTATTACATTGAAAATTCACTTGATATACTATTGTCTTTGCCATATACTAGCTATGTAACACTGGACAAGCTACTTGATCTCTATGCTTCAATTTTCTGATCTCTGAAGGGGAAGTAATATTATGATATCTTCATCAGACTATGTAAAGCGTTAATTTAGACATTGCATGTGAAGTGATAGCATAGTAGTACCTTGCCAGTAGTAAGCGATAAATTACTCCTATACTTAGTATGCAAAATATTACTTCCATTAATTTTTGTGTTAAATCCAAATGCCCATAAAAGGCATTTTATTTTTATTACTCAGTAATATTACTCATTATTATTTTGTTACTCAAGAGTAAATTCCAGTGAACGACTACTTTTGATTTGAATAAGAAACTGAGTTATGCCATCCATTTGATTTTAATTTTTTTTAATGACAAGAAGCACTGAACACGTTGGTTCATGTAGGTCAAAGAACACACTCCAAGAATGGGTTGGATTCATGCCTCACTATCATTGTAAAGCGAAGGAACCATCTTTGTTGAGGTGCGCATCATTGTGTGGGCCAACAAAGGATGATGAATTCATGTTCTAATTTTAAAATCATCTGAGCAGATGATTTTATTCAAAAGAATTCTTTGCTATTGGGGGGTACTGAAGATTTCTGCTTGCAGAGAAACTAATAAGACCTTCTCAATCGTGTTCTTAATTAAAAAAACCCTAAAAGCCAGAAAGCACAAGACCCACTGATTTTGCAAGAGATAATGAACAAATATTTAAAGAATTAACACTGATTTTACATAATCTCTTTCAGAGCACAAATGAGGAAGAAATATTTCCAACTTTATGTTTGATGCTATCGCAAGCCTGATACCAAAACCAGACAAAACAACCAGAAGTATCAAACTCAAAAGCCTACATATAAAAACTAAACTAAAGTAGAAATCAATAGCAAATATTTTGAAGTTGCCAAATATTTGGCAGTTTAAAACACATTTCTAAAAACTGTCTATATTGTGTCTTTATAATGTTATATGCAGAAAATTCTAAGAAATTTGTAGGCATTATACTGAAAATAATAAGCACATTTCATAATTATAGAAGATTTGTTGTCAACATAGAGAAATCAACTATAGTCTACTCCAAAAATAAAAAAATAGAAAATGAAGTAAAAACAGTCATGATAGCACATGATAACATAAAATATTTTTATGAATAATTTAATGAAAGATAAAGAAGCCCTCTCCACTGAAAACTAGATGTTTCTAACAGAATAAAACATACACTTATTCTTGATTAAAATTTCAGTCCCATGTGTTTACACAAGAAATGAAACACAAAACAAAAGCCCACTGTCACCACCACAAAACCAAAACAAAACAAAAGGACATTCGCAAACTCTAAGGACTCGTTCATGCCAGCAACCATGTGACTTCCCACAAAGTCCACTGGGAGATGAAAGTCAGAGAGAAGAAATCAATTAAAGCAAAATTCTGTGGTAAGAAAATTGTAGAGGAAGGAACAGATGATGGGCCCCGATTTAATTTTAACATGTAATTAAATGAGTGCTGAACTTGCTATTTTAGGCACAAAACATCATCTGAGTTTTAAAATACTTAAAAACAAAATCCGCTCTTTAAAAGATTAACATTTGCTTCTAATTCTATTTTAAATGTGAATATATCATACGAAATGTACTGTGGGAAAAAATCCTGAATCAGCATTTTTTGGAGAAAATACTCAATATCAATCTAACTCTTTCCACCTTTTATTCCCATTTTATATTTAAGTTATTTTCTTAGTAGGTGATCCAGGATTTACTATGCTCATCTTAATGTATGATAATCTACTTCATATGTATATTAACTTAATTTCGGTGAGAGGTAGAATGCTACGCTATTTCTATAAAGCCTTGTTTCTGTTGTCCTTTTCAGAGCTTTTTGAGTGTGCATATCACATACATAATTAAGTTATACATAAGAGAATACATATAATTTGTCTATGTATATGTAACTGCATATATGTATAATTATACATACATAACATTATATTTCATATTACCTCTCTACATTACAAATCCTACAACACATTGCTAGAAATTATGACTTTTTATATTTTTATGTGTTAAAAAAACTGAGAAAAGACAGGAAATCTAGTCTATATTTATAGATTTTGTTATATTTCCTGTATTTACCTTTTTTGATTCTATGTATTTGTTTCTGTGGGTTCAAAACGCCAGCTGGCCCCATTTCTCCACTCCGCTTAGAAGCCTGCTCTCACCAACCTCCTCGTCACATCCGCCTTCGTTACAGGCCCAACGTACTCATTCTACACATATGTTGATTCAACTCCTGTTCAAATCAGTTAAAAAAAAGAACAAAAATATCCATTTATACTGTTTTTATAACTACATAATTACCTTTAGAAGTGTTCTTTGATTTTATGTAGATTTGAATTTCCATCTGGATATTCTTGCTAATGGCCTGAAGAACTTCTTTTAGTACTTTTTAAAGGAAGGCCCGAAAGGACCAAATTCTTTGTTTTTATCTGTGAATGCATTTTTTTTTTGCATTCATTTTTCAAAAGCATTTTGTTGTATGTAAGGTTTCTGGGTTCATAGTTTTTCTTTCTTTCAGCACTTTTACCATGACGACCCACTGTCTTCCGGCCGCCTTTTTTCTTGTGTTACTCCTCCTAGGCTCCCTCCTTCTTGAGAAGCCATTTTTCTCTTGCTGTTTTCAAGGGTTTTTTTGTTTGTTTTCTGCTTTTAGCCTTTATACTATGCTACATCTGAATGTGAATCATTTTGCTTTTACCCTATTTGAAGTTCATTAAGCTGGTTGCAAGTGTAAATTAATATTTTTCTTCAGCCATTATGTCTTCTAATATCTTTTTCTGATCATTCCTTTTGGTCTTCTTCTGATAGTCTCATTATGTGAATATTGGTGCATAAAAAGATATTCTGCTTTCCTTGGAGGCTTTGCATTTACAGTTTTTTTTTGCATACGTTGGACAATTTTATTTTTTTACACTTGTCCCATTTTTTTTCTGGGACAACTAAAATGCATGTTCTTATCTCACACAGGTTACATTCATTCTATTCCAACAGTCAGAAAAACATTGACTTATTCCAGCATCAACTCTAATGTGCAAGGTTTTTCTAAATATCCTCTAAATCAGACATTGGTGAGACCTGATGTATGATTCATTCTGAGGCAAAATTCCTCTCCAGCTGTGAACCTATGAAATCAGTCAAGTTTTGTGCTTCCGAAGTACAGTGACGGTACAGGCGCAGGATTGACATTCCCATTGTGCACGGGTAAAAGTAGGGCAAAGACAGGGACGACGGTCAGTCCCAAGCAAGTCCAAAACAGGCAAGGCAAATTCAGTTGGATCTGACAGCCTGAAGCGAATCCTCTTTGATCAGGCACTCTGCCTTGCAGAATCGGTGGTAGTATTAATAAAGTTATTTTACATTTTAAACAATTCTACTGGCCATGTATATTTACTTTTTCTATAAAATGGCTGCTTATATATTTTTAATTTATAGTAAATTATGTATATGATTAAAGAAATTAACCTTATATCTCACACTAATTGATTTTGTCATTTCTTTCTTAAATAGATTAATAATACTCTCAGTTATGTGTTCATTCAAACTAGCTCTATTAAAATCAGATTTTTTTTCTCATTCTAATAATTGTGGAAAAGGCTAACATGCTTGTGTACATTTTATAAAATTCATTATTGGTTTTTCTTAGGCTATATGAATAAGAAGAATTCTAGATATTAAAAATAATTATAACCAATCCAGGAAAGCATTCTTAACAATGTAAAGAAACTCTAAAAGAATACAAAAGAACTTCAGAATTCATTTTAACCCATGCAAGGAGAAAGGTTGGTAATACAAAACAAATAAACAACAAAGGAATAAAGATTCACAACACCGGGAAGAAGTGAAGATTCACACACATAGCACTGTGGGGGGGAAATAGGCAAGAATCTCTTAACATAGTTATGGGAGACCGCTCTGCATCGTGTGGGCCCAGCTCCCACTCAGACGGACCAGTGGAGAGCGACACAGGACCCA
>PVJI01027895.1:0-17028 GCA_004026765.1 Micronycteris hirsuta
GAAATAACCAAAATAGGTTAACTACAATCACTTGAGGAAATACTAAGCAGCCAATTAAAATAACCATGAAAGTTATGCAACCAAGAAAACTATGCATATACTAATGTGAAAACAATGTAAAATATTCAATTAGAGAAACATTTAGTAGCCAATAACTTGAAAATAATGAAATTAACACACTGACATTCTACACTGTAAAAATATCTCAAAAACAAAGAACCTATCTAGATGAGAAATACAGAAAGTAGGTTTACCTTGAGCTAGTCTTTCAAGTCGTTTCCCATGCTCCGGGGGTATTGCATACCTAAAATTTTAAACATAAATAAAGATTTTAGGTTTATAACTATTCAGGTAGTATCCTAAGAACATTTACTCCTAAATAATGTTGTGCGAAAAAATTCTACGCCAGCCCAGCTGGTGTGACCCAATGGATTGAGTGCCAGCCTACAAACCAAAGGGTCACTGGTTCAATTCCCAATCAGGGAATCGTGCCTGTGTTGCAGGCCAGGTCTCCAGTGAGGGGCGCATGAGAGAGCAACCACACACTGAGGTTTCTCTCATTTTCTCCCTCCTTTCCCCTCTAAAAATGAATAAAATCTTAAAAAAAAAATTCTACATGAAACTCCACTTAAATGAACTGAGTAGAGATTAGAAAACCAATCACGGAGTCATATCCCTTAAACACTGGACAGAAGTAAAATGAACTCATAAATCACTTATTTTAATACCCCAGCTCACCATACCAACCACATTTTAAAGATTAAGGAACAAAGGCATAAGAGCAAGAAAACGTTTAGCCCAGGAGGCAGCCAGCCACAGCACAGAGACCAGAACCTCTCTCCAACATTCACAGCACCCGAGAAATCCAGGGCTATTTTTGGTCATGTTTTAGTTTTGTGCTTCATTAGTTGGCCTTTGTTTTTAAGAAAAACTGGGTTGCTGGGTATTTTTTAACCTTTTAAAATGTTTTTACTGACAAGCAGTATAGAGAACAAAATTTTATAGCAACATATATATTTTTAATCAAACCTTTCTCTTGTACCTTTCAATAAAATAAAATCACCAGCCATAAAAAACCAGCTACTATCTATTTCATGATTATGTGACTTTTAAAGTCTTGATTATAGAAAAAAAAATTTTTCAAGAGAAATACTCATTTCTAGTACAAGATGTTTCCAAAAGTGAAATACTTGAACTTATTTACTGTAAACTTACTAACAAATTTTAAAACAATTTCATGATATGCCACACAAATACTAAATTTTACAGGTAGTTTAATGAGGAAAATTAGGAATACTAAAAATAAAGTTAAATGATCATTTTGTGTTTTAAGTAAAAATATGTTATTCTTAAGACCTACATTTGCCACATTTATTAGATCAAGTTACTTTTAAGTTCAAGTTATTTTTTAACTAAAATAACTTTTCTAATTTTACTTAAGACCACACTTGGCTGCATTTAATGCCACTGATAATGTAAGCAAAACTTAATTGGATACAATGTAACTAGGCAATTCTCTGAAAGAAAATTCAACCATGTATCCTATACCTTAAGGCATTATTAATGAAATTATTCCAACTGAATTGGGAAGATAAAATTTTAGCATAACTAAATGACAATCACCCAATGTATATTTATGGTCATTTCTTACTAGTTTTTAATCCCTGATTAATATCACCACTTATACCCAGAGAAGAAAAATGTTCTATATATGCCCCAGACAAGAGGGTTACCTTCCCTATAACATACACACACACATGCATACACACATGCAAAGGGTACATGCCTGCCCTCAAAGGGTCAAATGTAGATGGAGATATTTATATATCCTGATTCACATTTCTGAAAAATCAGCATCAAAGTTAAAGCCTGTTAATCTGAAATTCTGTTCACAGAAAACATAAGTCTATTCATCTGCAGAAGGAAGGGGAGCAGGTAAGGCACAGCATTTCTACTCCAACCGTTTACACATTCTAGGATTTGAATCAACACATCATACCTCTTCTCCCAGGTAGCCCTTTTATTGGCCTATCTTCTAAATTCTTTTCTGCAAGTACAGCATCTCCCAGGTACAGCTGTTCCTATCAGAGCCAGGTGATTATTTTCTTCTACAGGTTTGGACAATGTCTCAGTCAATTTTCACATTCTATAAAAGATGCAGCCTTTTTCCTCCCTGGCTGCCTGAAGATCAACCACCACCATGAACAACACAGTGCCTATCCAGACCAACCAACCACTTCAACAAAAACAAATGGTCACTGATGTCCTTCACCCTGGGAAAGCAACAGTATCCAAGACAAAAAAATCAGCAAAAAAACTAGCCAAAATGTACAAGACCACAGTGAATGTCATCTTTTTATATGGATTCAGAACCCATCTGGTGGTGGCAAGACAACTGGCTTTGGCATGATTTATGATTCCTTGTATCATGCAAAGAAAAATGAACCCAGCCCTGGCTAGTGTGGCTCAGTTGGATGGGCACTGTCCCGCAAAGGGAAAGGTCGCCAGATCAACTCGCGGTCAAGGGCACACACTTGGGTCGTTGGTTCAGTTCCCAGTTGGGGCACATGAAAGAGGCAACCAATCGATGTTTCTCTCTAACGTCAATGTTTCTCCCCCTTTCTCTCCCTTCCTTCCCTCTCTCTAAAAATAAATGAATAAAGTTTTTAGAAAGAAAAAGAAAAGAAAAATAAACCCAAACATAGACTTGTAAGACATGGCCCGTAAGAGAAGAAAAAGACCTCAACAAAACAGCAAAAGGACCACAAGAACAGAATGAAGAAACCCAGGGGGACTGCAAAGACCAATGTCGGTGTGAACCTAAAGAAATAAAGGTTCTGCAGTGACTGTTATGATTGTGCAGATTTTTCACAAGAGGATTAATGAACTTTAAAACTTTCCCAAAAAATCCAGTTCATTTTAAGGCCATAAGTGATTATTAATAAAATTTTTACAGTTAACCAAAGATTGCTATAGTTCTATAGCGTCGGAAATCATCAAAGAATAAAAACTTTCTTCCAACCACAAGCCCCTTAACACAGGAAGACATGCAAAATGTCCTGAGAAGAACCAAATCCTCAAACTGAAAGCCACGCTGAGTTCACTCAAGGAATCATACTGGGAGAAAATGACTTCAAGGGGCAGCTCCTCTTCTCTTTCCTGGTTTAGATACTGCCCTTGTTATTTCACACCTCTGATCCTTTCCATCTCCTGTTTCTGGACCTTATATGCCCTTATCACCCCTGCCCAGTCCACAAAAACAACCACTCCTTTTCCAAGCTCAGCCAGAGTCACCCCCAGGGAGAGCTTCCCATTCCCTCTTGCCGACCAACCACGTAGAATACAGGCTTCCACCATGGCACTCAGAATTTATTTATTTGTTTGTTTGTTTGCTTGTTTACCTTTCTGCCTTCCTACTCTCCTATCAAACTCTCTTGGGCAAGGGTCATGTCTTTCTCCTGAAACATAGCACCAGCTGAGCAGATGCTCAGTTATTGTTTGCTGACTTCTGCTCTCAAATGATGAATTTTGTTCCTGTTATACCAGGATAGAAGATATAAAGAGGCAGGATACAGAAAGAAGGGAAAAAAATCATGAAAGTGGAAAATGGAGAGAAAGAGTAAGTAATGATATACCATATTTTTTGGACTATAAGATAGATGCACTTTTTTTCCTCTAAATTTGGGAGGAAAATGGGGTTGTGTCTTATAGTCTGAATGTTCTGGTTACATTTACATTGGTGAAATATTATGTTATTTATGTTGTTAAATATTTTACCACATTTTTTGCTTAAAATTTTTTTCCTATTTTCCTCCTCTAAAACCTAGGTGCATCTTCTGGTCCAAAAAATATGGTAAGCCCATTTGCAGACTACCTATAGAGTCAGCCTGGCATACTCAGGATCAACCACTGCCAGTCTCAACTTCCTGGTCTGTTCAAATGTCTATTTTAGTCAAAACTTTCTCTCTCCCAAGATTTAAGCATCTGCCAGGACCCCACATTTTTAGGTCTCCCTATTTTGCCTTGCCTTTTCTTTATTCTTCCTGGATCGTACACATTCCTAAGGCTGTGAAGGATAAAGTGTGCTCAAGGTAGATGGGCAGGTCTGAGGTACTAAATTTCCACTTAAATGGCATGGGTTGGGGGAATCTAATTTTCCAATATAATTGCCCTAACAATGTAGTTCCTATGAATGTTGTGGTCAGCACTGGAAAACATCATCTAATTATTTAATAAAAAGAAAAAATGAGTAATAAGTAAAAGTCAACTAGCAAAAGTTTCTGACTTCATAAGAATGTTAATATTTTTCATCTAAAAAACTTTTTTAAATAATTGGTATAAGCCCCTGTCAGACTGCATTTGAAACAGAATGCTCTGAGTAAGAGCAAGTCATAGGGTGTAAAAGCCCCAAAAAACCTAAATCACTAGCATGTTTTCAACAAGTTTGAAATCCCGCTGCTCTGATAACATCCAAGATTTTGTTCATTTCTATTTGACAGACTACTTCACGGAAACACTAAGCATTCTCAATGATGTTTTTGAAATTATAGCATAAAAATACTACCTGCCTGCCCATCCCTCTGACACTTTGTCATCAGCGTTTAGACATTACTTCTTCTGCATAAATACAAGGTGAGGCAAAAGTAGGTTTACAGTTGTGAGTCCGCAAAACAGTTTATTCTTGTATTATTATTTATTAATTCCTGTATTGTTTCCATACAAACTGTAAACCTACTTTTGCCCTACCCTGTAAATAAAATAACAAATAAATAAATAACTTTCCTGAGTCCTTCATCTTGCTACCATCCATCTGCTTTCTTTCTTTTCTTCTTTTTAGATTTTATTTATTTTTTTATAGAGAGGGGAAGGGAGAAAGAGAGGGAGAGAAATATCAGTGGGTGGTTGCTTCTCACGTGTCCCCTACTAGGGACCTGGCCTGCAACCCAGGCATGTAACCTGACTGGGAATCCAACCAGTTGGTTCCCAGGCCAGCGCTCAATCCACTGAGCCACACCAGCCAGGGCTCATCTGCTTTCTTTTTCTCCCCTTACACACACTACTTTCAATGCTTGTCACACTTCTTGCCCCCATTCACACTGAACTCGTGTAATCTGGATCCTATTTTCATCACTCTCAATATCACTGCTCAAAGGTTGTAACTTTTTTTTTTAGTCTTTATCTAACATTTTTCTATCTGGAATTTTTTTTTAAGATTTTATTTTTAGTTATTTTTTGAGAGAGGGGAAGGGAGGGAGAAAAAGAGGGAGACATCAATGTGTGGTTGCCTCTTGAGCACCCCCTACTAGGGACCTGGCCTGCAACCGAGGCATGTGCTCTGACTGGAAATTGAACCAGAAACCCCTTGGTTTTCAGGCCAGCACTCAATCCACTGAGCCACACCAGCAGGGTGGAATTTTTTAATAGTTTCTTGAAATGCTCACTTCCCTTGAGTTTCATAATCCAACTCATGTCCATTGATTTTCTACCTTCTGCTCTTGCCACACCTAACACTGATGTTCCCCCAGATTCCATGTTTCGGTGCCTCCACCATCTTCCCTGAGGGAACCAACTTCACTCATGCTTCAAGATCACCCACATGCTCCAGTGCACACATGTCTCCTGAGCTCTGAATCTCTAAAACCAACAGCCATTGAACAAGTTCACCTGGCAGACCTCAAACAATTTGTCCAAGCTTAATCCTCCATCATCATCCTGTCAGACCTGCTTCTCCTCGAGTTCCCCATCCAACCAACTGCCCAGAAATGTGGGAGTTGTGTTTACATTCCCCTTATCTAATCAACCCCCAAGTTTTACATTTTCTACCTTTCATTTGTTCAAGACATTTCTCTACCCCCATTGCCACCACCTTGGTCCAGGCCACCATTCTCTATCACACAAATTACTACTGTAGCCTCTTAATTAGTCAACCCTGCCTCAAGCTTTGCCCTCACCAGTCCATGTTGCCCAATCAGATCCTGTCACTTTGCTTCCCTATTGAAAATCTGTCCAGCAGGAAGAACTGGTGACTAAGTAAAGGCAACAAGTTGAAGGGCTTGTAGAGAGAGGTCCTGTCTTGTATTATAGACAGTTAGTGACCTCAAGTTAGAGAAGTCCTACTTATATGGCCCTGATCATTTCCTAGATGTTTCCATAACAGTATTCCATCACTTCAAAAGTTTCTACATACACGAGATCAAATTCATATTTCCCCCTTTAAGTTGATTATCTCTCCTAGAATTCCCATTTCAGCTCACAATCCATTTTCCCCTAGCCTTCCAAACTAGAACTACCAGAGTCACCTCTTCTTTATTTCTCATCCTCTCTGCTCCCATTGCTAATTGCAAGCCCCATCCACTCCACAGCCTCAAGTTCTTCTATCCATCTCTTGGCAGCATCACCTCAGTTTCGATCTTGATCTACCCCCAGTAGACTACAATCGTAAGTAAACTCTCTGCCTCTATCTCCCTGGGCAGCTACAGTCCTCGCATAGCTATCAGAACATAAAAACCTTTATTCCTTACTACTGCCTGGCTTTCAAGACACGACTCCACCCCCAATTTAGTCCCAGCCTTAAATATCAACATTCTATTTTCAGTAGACTAGACTATGAATTATTCTATCACTCACACAGGCTTTGACCTCACTCCTCACCTCAAACAGCCCCTCCATTCTGCTTCAAATCCCAACCTCCCAAGCCCTGCCCAGATCCCACATCCCCCTTGAAGCTTTCTTTGAACATGATAAATCTCAGTAATCTCATTCCTCTTCTTCCACCCAGAACCCTTCTGTTATATTTTTCCTATAGTATTTATCATCTACTACTTTCCATAACTAGCTGCTGTGCGTAAATAAGTTTTGTCTGGACAGACACTGAGTCCTATGAGGGAGAGAACACCCATGACAACCCAGAAACATCCCCATGAATCACCCTTCTTACCCTGCCTTGTGCAGGGAGTGCCCAGTTCACAGCCAGGCCCTCCATTGCTCAGTCACGCAGCTAGTTATTCATTCTTCAAAGATGTGAATATATCTTACAGTTTTTTGTATCCTTTGAAAATCACCAAATAAGATGCCTACCATTGTATGCCCTCAAGTATATACCAGTTTGTTGAAAGTATTCATCGTTCATTTAACCGTTAAGAGTTTTTTGTTACATATAAAAGATGAATATTGCAAATAGCTCTGCTACATCATTAAGAAACTATGAATCACTAATGATCTATCACAAATTAGATATTTATAAGGTGATGTTTTATTTAAAACCAGAGTCTTTTATGAATTAAAATAAAGATCTAATTTGAAGGCCGAAGAAAACAGAATATTCCCTCCAAGCATGTTTTTGGGTGCTTTGCTCAAAGAATGGACCTAAAATGTTATCTCGGTGGCTGTAATATAAACACTATCTTGAATAATTACATGACAGACATTTCAAACTGCCAATAGGTGAAACTATTTTTCAAAATGTACTAGATCCATTTCTCTGATTCAGGTTTCCTCTATGAACTAGTCTTTCTCTTTTCAAGATATGTTCAATCCTTTGGAAGTGTTTAACAGCACTTCTCAAAGGGTAACTCCTATTTCTCAGGTCACCCCCTCGAAGTCTTCCTAATTTCATTTGGGGACCCTGGGGCTACCACTAATGTGTTCAGAAACCAATGTCCCCAGCTCTACTCACTGCCCATACTTCTGTCACTGTGCTGACACAAGGTCTCTCTGTCAGTTTCACTTACAGGTGCTGCTGCTGTTTCCGCTGGCCCAGCTTTCATCTACCCTGTGACATCCAGGGCTAATCCAGCCCAGGGCACAGAGGGGAGAACTCCTTCCAGGTCCATGCCATGCTCAGGCAGCTCAACCCTAAAACAAAGCTGTCCTCTATTCCCTTCCCCTGAGGCTGAGTGTGAGACAGCCCTTTCCTCCTTAGTTTAAATTTCTTCTTCCTCTTGCTGTTTTGCTCATAGTAATCTCCCCTAAATAATCAGGCTCAAGTGTCCAGGGAGTTTTCTGAAAGATGACAACTCTAAACTGACCCTCTCCTTTTTTTACTGGCATGAGCTTGCACATCTGACTTGCTTTCTGTAGTTACTAAAGGACTGAAAGCTTAGTGAAAAGAATAACTGACCAATCATTATAATTAGAGCTCATCACAGCTTCCATTTGTTGAGTCCTTATAACACATTAGAACTTATGCTAAGATCCCGTACTGTAAGTTCTACTACTAACACCTCCATTTTACTGATGAGGAAACCAAGGCTTAGAGGAATTAACTCATTTATTTATATAAGGTGGTAACATAGGTGACACCCAATCCCAGACCTATCTCACTCCAAATCCCAAGATGTTCGTGTTTCCTAATCAATCACCACAAAGATACCAACTGGAAGGAGGTGACAGGATACTGGCCCACCCTTTATGATAATTTCTGCAATTTCTGGAGGGTGACCCCACATTGGGAAGAAAATGTTTTATACCTGCTAGCAGACCAAAGTTCCAAAATTCATACAGAACACTTCTCCCAGCTATCCTTCTTACCTTTACTCATTTTTAAAACACAAATGAAAAATGAAATCAATAACCTTTGAAACTAAAATTATAATATGCACCAAGCAAAAGACAACGGCACTTTAAATAAAATTCAGATACAAAGAACAAAGCCATTAAACCACTAACTAAGGTCTTTTTGGTTCTTCCACAAAAATGTCATGAATCAAATGTCATAGGTATGATTACCTATGTTTCACAAAACTCAGTATTTCTGAAATGGATAATTTACAATATAGTTTTTAATCAAGGTATATTCCTAATTGTATCAAAAAGAAGGCTGAACAACTATGGATTTTATATGCATGATCATGTTACATTTTCACATTACTGATGTTAACAAGATTTAATATTTATAAATTTATTAAAGTTTACACACTAATATTTTATTTAAATTATAAAGTCTCATTAGTTAACTGTGGAAAATAGAACATTGCTTACTTCCTTTTCAGGTCTTAAAAACAGATGAATGTGAGAAACAGAGTGTGATTGTAAGGGGTGCTGTGGTGTAGGTCCAGGCACCCTTCCAGACAAGGCCCTCTCCTCACTGCTTTCATCAAGGGGAGGCTACTCCTTATCTCACCCCACACCTACCCAAAGTCACATTCCCTCCCCCAAGATCCTGGCCTCCGGAAAGGGAAGGACTGATGTCCCATATGCAGTGAATGATACGAGTACAAAGGCCTTGCCCTCTTGCCTCAATCTGGGGGAATTCGAAAGGGCCCTGACCGCAGGGCCAACTATGGGGTCTGCACAGGGCTCCACTGCACTCCAGCTTCCCCTTCTGCCCAGTCCTGCTTTTGTAACAGGTGTTCTTCCTGCAGCACAATCCAAGACACCTCTGGCCCCCAAATCCAATGTCAGAGCAGACTCCCAAGCAACCAAAGCCACAATTACAATGAATGCATTTGTAAGGCTGTGTCACTTAGGTATCATCAGTCTTTATCATATAAGTTGGGCATCTGTAAGTGTGACCTAAACGATATAGCGCTTCAGCTGAGGCCCTATAAGAACACCAGATAAAAAGCTCTCAGTAAAGGAATTCAGCCAGAGCTCAGGCCCAACTTTATGCTATCTGTGGCCCACCTCCAAACGAAACACATAGATGGAAAAGAGAAACTCTAGCAGCCATACTGACAGACAATCATAAGTGAGGAAACTACAGTGAGAAAAAAAATATCCTAACAGGAACAGTTTCAGTGAATAACTGAGCATTAGAAATATAAGCAGCTCCTGGGCCGGCTGGTGTAGCTCAGTGGGTTGAGCGGGGCTGGGAACCAGGCAGTCCCGGTTCGATTCCCATTCGGGGCACATGCCTGGCTTGCAGGTTGAGGGCCATGTGAGAGGCAGCCATACATTGCTCCTTCTCCCTTCTTTCTCCTCTTTCTAAAAATAAATAAAATCTTAAAAAAAAAAAAAAAGAAAGAAATATAAGGAGCTCCTTTTGAACTTCTAGGCAAAATGGATACATAGATACACTTTGCCTCCTCACACAACCAAAAGAATAACAACATATTTAAAAACAAAAAATAACCAGAACTGCCAGAAAATTGAACTGTATGGAAGTCCGACAACAAAGGAGTCAAAGAAAAAACATTCATTTAGACAGGTAGAAGGGGTGGAGACAGGAAGCCAGGAAGGAGAGGACTCATGGAAAGGCCTCAGCTGGCAAACCAGTGGTCCCACATTTCCATGCAGATAACTGGGAAGAACTGGGAGCGAGACAGACCATGCAACCCAGGTATCCAGCACAGGGAAATAAAGACTCAAAACCTCTGGTGGTAAAAACCTGTGGGGGTTGAGGTGGCGGGAGAAACTCCCAGCATCACAGGAGAGTTTTCTGGAGAGCCCACCCACCCAGGATCAGTACCAGAAGGGCCCAATTTGCTTCTGAGTAGCAGGGAAAGTAATTGAAAACCTGCTGAGAGCTGAGCAAGTGGCATTGTACCCTCTTGGACCACTCCCCCACATACAGCGCCACAACACACAAATATGGGTTGCCCCATCCTGGAAAATATCTAAGGCTCTGCCCCTTAAAACATAATGGTTGTGCCAGACAAAAAAAAAAAAAAATATGGCCCTAATGAAAGAACAAATCCAATCTCCAAAAATAGAACTAAGCAATGAAGAGATAGAAAACCTATCACATGCACAGTTCAAAACACTGGTAACCAGGATGCTCACAGAAGTGGTTGAGTATGGTTGCAAAATGGAGGAAAGGTAAAGGCTGTGCAAAGTGAAATAAAGAGGAATGTGCCCGGTTGGCATGGCTCAGTGGATTGAGCGCAGGCTGGGAACCAGAGGGTCCCGGTTCGATTCCCAGTCGGGGCACATGCCTGGGTTGCGGGCCAGGTCCCCAGTGAGGGCCATGTGAGAGGCAACCATACATTGCTCTTTCTCCCCTCCCTTCTCCTCTCTCTCTGAAAAGAAATAAATAAATTCTTAAAAAAAAAAAAAGGTTTAAAAAAAAAAAAAGAGGAATGTACAGGAAACCAACAGTGAAGGGAAGGAAACTGGGTCTCAAATCAATGATTTGGAGCAGAAGGGAGAAAGAAACATTCAACCGGAACACAATAAAGAAACAAGAATTCAAAAAAATGAGAAGAGGCTTAGGACCTCCTGGACAACTCTTATTTTCCAACATCTGAATCATACGGGTACCAGAAGGAGAAGAACAAGAGCAAAAAATTGAAAACTTATTTGAACAAATAATGAAGAAGAACTTCCCCAATCTGGAAAACGAAATAGACTTCCAGAAAGTCCAGGAAGTTCAGGGACTCCCAAAGGAGTTGGACTCAATGAAGGTACATCATAATTACATTACCCAACATTAAAGATAAGGAGAGAATCTTAAAAGCAACAAGAGAAAAGGAGACAGTTACCTACAACAAAGTTCACATAAGACTAGCAGTTGATTTCTCAAAAGAAACCTTGCAGGAAGAAGGGGCTGGAAAGAAGTATCCAAAGTCATGAAAAGCAAGGACCTACATCCAAGATTACTCTATCCAGCAAAGCTATCATTTAGAATGGAAGGGTAGATAAAGTGCTTCCCAGATAAGGTCAAGTTAAAGGAATTCATCATTACCAAGCTCTTATTATATGAAATGTTAAAGGGATTTGTCTAAGAAAAAGAAGATGATCAAAAACAAGAACAGTAAAATGACAATAAACTCACAACTATCAACAACTGAACCTAAAAAGAAAAAACAAAAACAAAAACAAACTAATCAAACAACTAAAACAGGAACAAAATCACAGAAATGGAGATCACATGGAAGGTTAGCAGTAGTGAGGTGGAGTGGGGAGAATGGGGAGAAACATACAGGGAATAAGAAGCATAAATGGTAGGTACAAAATAGACAGGGGGAGGTTAAGACAAGTATGGGAAATGGAGAAGCCAAAGAACTTATATGTAAGACCCATGTACGTGAACTGGGGGGGTAGGGGGCAGAGGAAGGAAATGTTGGTGGAAGGGGGGTGCAAGGCAAAAAGGAAGAAAGGGGAGAAAAATATGGGACAACTGTAATAGCATAATCAATAAAATATACTTAAAAAATATTCCTATGGTTGGAGATTATACTGATTAACCTTCTCATTCTGTAGGTAAGGAAGCTGGAATCCCCAAAAGTATAGTTATTTGCCTGAAATCAAACGTTAACAGCAGAATAAGGATTAGAGCCCTGAATAATGGTCCCTCATGTCTAAGTTCTGCCACAAACAGTCCCTGCCTCCCAATAGTATCATGAATTTGTATTGTTTGTACCTACTTTCAAAGCTCACTTCAAATACATTATTATGATTATTAAAATGAATTTTAATGATGATAGAGTTTACCTCAAAAGTATTTATGCTGATCTGATATAATCTTTCATAAATCTACTGGGAAATTTCCTTAGAGTCCTTTGTATCACTAGTTTCCTAAAGTAGTTCTCTTAGAAAATGGAATGTAGATTAGCTGTCATACTCACTGCTGTGTTTTACTATTTTATCATTATAAATGATGGTGATGGTTAAAGATAATAGTGTTATTATAAATCCACCCTTAATGCATATAATGGGGACTATATGATTACTAACCAATACAGTAATTAAATACTGAAAAATATACATGCTGGGAGAAAGGAATATTTTGGAAACTGGCATCATTATTCTCACAAACAGTGGTGTTCCTTTCCAAAGACACAAGATCCTAAAATCAGCCTTATTCCTGACTAAAATATTTTCTCCTAAGCAATCTTTAGGAGACAACATAATCCTGTTTCCAGTACGAGAGGAAAAAATCGTATTTCTTCATAGGAAAGCAGAGACCTCATCTAAACTCCTCTAATACTAAAAACTCAAATTAATTAATATCTAACAAACCTCCCCTATATCTTAAGGGAAATATAGTATATAGTTGACTATATACTAAGATTTCACCAACATGTTGAATTTATCCACTTCATTTAATTTTATCCATACTGAAAGGGAGATAAAGTGCATGGAGAAGAGCATGGAGATAACTATGCAGCTGAGAAACTGCCCAGGAGCCTATGTGCTATTGTATAATACTTCTCAAAGTCTCTAATAGCTAAGTCCCAAAAGTACTAATTCCAACGGATGTTTAGAGGGTTGTTGAAGAAATATGACAAACAGGAGTTGATGGGGTCTAGAGTGTGTACTCACAACTGGCCCTCAGTAAACACCTGTATAATAAAAAATACCAGCACACTTTTTATCACAAAGCCTCTCTAGGTCATAGACCATGCATTTAAAATCTTTAAATTTGATTTATTCCATTAAGAAAGCAGAATGCTAAGAATTTATCAAATTAAATGTGCTTACGTTTAAAATAAGTTAAACAGCTTCCCAGTAAGTTTTTTAGATGAAAACTCCACAGCAAACTAAAAACTGCCTGGATTTCTCTTATATGTCCTAATAACTCTGTCCTTGCACCTAAAATTTTCCGTCCAATTAGATGTCATTTTCCATCATTAGGAAGTTTTGCTATAATTGGATTTTTCTGGAGAAAGTTTGTAATTTCTCACTTCACCAAATGATAAAATCTCAATGGCATGGTAAGCCTAGAACTTATATACTGTATCTCAAGTCCTCATTAGCAGAACTGGAAAAGGAGAGGCATTCTCTTTAAATTGGAGCCAAGAAAGCTGCTGGGCTGGCAAAAGCAGCTGAGGGGCATCCTAAAGGTTCATCGGAAACATCATATTTCCTGGGTTGTCCAGCTGATACGCTTCTGCCTGTGTGTTATCCTCCATGTACATGTATTACAGAAAATAGACTGGTGTTATAGGAAATAAACGCGCCTAAGACTAAAACCCGTGAAAACAAGTTTAAAACATAAAACTGGCTAAACACAAAGGATACCAAAGTGACTGACAGACTAATAATTACAAACATGTTGCAAATGTACTATATGACGCATTTTAGAAAGCAGTAAATCTTAAAACCATCACTCAGAAAGATGAGGACAGGGACTCACAAATAGAGGAAACTGCAAGTTAAGATCACAGAGCAACATTAATTTGCCCTTTGACCCATGCCTATCATCCTCTCCCTCTAGCCAACACATACTATAAGGAACCTGTCATTTACTTAGAGGAGGCTGGACCAGAAAATCATTAAGATAATTTGGTACTTTATATCTAGGAAGTCAACTTTCCCACATACCTTCCAACAAATGCTCAGATAAGTAAAGATGCCTAACAAATTCTTCAAGAATAAAATATCAATCAATCCAGCACCCACATACTGGTCTGTAGGCAACTTAGATAGACAAGTCGCCACTAGCTTCATGATTTTGAACAAAACCCTACACACAGTGGAAGACAATTCATTATTAGTCAAAAATTTTCTTATAGCTCATATAAATCTGATTCGACCAAAGGAAAAACACCCTCTTCAATAGGTTTATACTGCCTTGCCCAAACTTCAACACTCCAAAGCAAATGAATATTAAACATGTAACTTGCCAAGACTTGGGCTCTCCAAAATGGAGATAATTAATGCTGTAGAGATCCATATCCTCGGTGTGCCATGCGAAAGTGGTTTTCCACATGCCAAAATAGAGATAAGGGGTATTTACACCCTCAATAGAAATACCGCATTCTTCCTCAACCACATCCAAGACTGTATTTAGGCGAGCTATGTTCCATTCATCCACACCCTGGAACCAGGAAAGAGAGAAAAAAAAATCAAACATTAACACACTAGTAAAGATAACATTTACTAATCAAACCAACAGCTGCCAAAATTACTACACTGTATATTTTAATTCACTTACAAATGAAAAAATAAAGCAATTATTATTCAAGAAGTATACAAAGAGGTCTGTCCGGAAAAAGTCCAGCCATTGTTAATATAATGAAAATGGTTTGTGAGACATCAATGTAATCTGGCAGCCAAGAGTGGACCGGAATGCACATGAATGAACAATGACAACTTCACTGTATTAGTCGATGTGGGCAGTAGACAAAGTTAAGTGAGCATGTGTACTATGTGGCTGTCATATTCCAAATGATTGAACAAGTAGACCAACAAATCTGCATCAAATTTTGCATGAAGCTTGAACATTCCTCAGTGGGAATTATTTGGAGGATTCAAAAGGCCACAACTACGTGCAACTGGTGACTGGCAGCTTCATCACAACAATGCACCTTCTCATACATCATGTTTCCTATAGAGCTTTTTGGCCAGACATCAAATCACCCAGGTGACTCAGCTCCTCTACAGCCCAGATTTGGTGCACTGCAACTTCTGGCTTTTCCCAAAACTAAAATCACCTATAAAGGGGAAGAGATTTCAGACTGTTGATAAGATTCAGGAAAATACGGGGCAGCTGATGGCGACTGGGAGAACTATGTGAGGTCCCAAGGTGCCTACTTCGAAGGGAACTGAGGTGTCACTTCCCTATGTACAATGTTTCTTGTATCTTGAATCTTCTTCAATAAATGTCTCTATTTTTTATATTATATAGCTGGATACCTTCTGGACAGGCCTCACATATGTATGTATATCCAAAGTTATTATGAGCATAATGAGGTTCTATATAAATATTAGTATAAAATTATACAAATGACTTCCTGATTGCCAACATAATTGTAAGTTAAGTCCCCACCTGCTGTTAGCAAAAGAATAACTGCTCCAAAGTATATGATCTGGAGTCTGCTTTCCATCTTTGGCACACCTTTCAGTTTTTGGGTTGTTTTGTTTTTCAGTTTATTTATTTGTACATTAGTTTAGAAGTCATATTAAAAATCAGATATCATTTCAAGATGGCACTAGCAAAATATATAATCTTTTATCCCTCTCTCATCGTCACATGTGATAAACCATTGTGCTTTTACTGCTTCTTCAACTAAATGTTAAACTCTATGTTGATGGGAAATTTTAAATATATGATAACTGTTAAAAATCCTTATCCAAACTTTGGTAAAACTGTTGGAATAATGTAGTTCTCTAACAATAACCCAATATGCCTGATGATGATAGAAAAGGGTAGAGATGCTGGTATAAGAGTTAAGATGGTAAGAAAAGATTATCTTTTTATTAAAACTTACCAATCAGGGACTTCCGCCAAGATGGCGGCATAGGTACATGCACTGCACCGCCGCTCACAACCAGAGTTTAAACAACGAACTCAATAGCGAAAACTAAACAACCAGAACGGACAGAATCGAACTGAAGGGAAGTCCGACACCCAGGAGGTTAGGGAAGACATACATCCAGGCCGGTAAGCGGGACAGAACCAAGCAGAGGAGCAGAGTGAGAGGCAGTTTGCCTGGAGGGACTCACCCCGCGAGCGCCTAACCAAAGCACAACCCCGAGCAGGTGAACGTCGCAGGCCGGCAGCGTAACTGGAGAGGCCAGTGGGAACCAGCAGGGCCGAGACTGGCGGAAAAGGCAGTGGGGAACTGGGGAGCAGAGGGTGATTGGGAGCGGTGGTGAGCGGCAGACGCCATTGCTCCCTCCCAGGCCCCGCCCCCAGAGGAAACGTCACAAAAAAGCGACCCAGGTTACCAGGCACCGACAAACACCTAAGACTCCGACAGGTGTGCCGAGATAAAAAAGAATGAAAATGGCCAAAATGAAAGATCAGAACAAATTACAACTAACGGACAAAGAGATAGCCAAATTAACAGATGCCCAGTTTAAAACACTGGTAATCAGGATGCTCACAAAACTGGAAGACATAGTTGAACAAATGAAGAATATGATAAAGATAATGGAGGAAGATTTACAGAGAACCAGTAGGGAAAAAAAGGAAGCTGGGACTCAAATCAATGGGGTGAACCAGAAGGAAGAAACAAGAATTCAAAAAAATGAGGAGGGTCTCAGGAACCTCAGAGACATTTGTAAACGACCCAACATCCGGATCATAGGGCTGCCAGAAGGACAAGAGGAACACCAAGAAATTGAACGAATTTTTGAACAGATAATGAACGAGAACTTCCCAAATCTGGCAAAGGAAATAGGCTTCCTGGAAGTCCAAGA
>PVJI01027896.1:0-17134 GCA_004026765.1 Micronycteris hirsuta
ACTTCATAATACTCAAGGGAAGAATCCATCAAGAAGACATAAACATTGTAAATATATATGCAACCAACATGGGAGCACCCAAATACATAAAGAAAATCTTGGAGGACTTCAAGAAAGATATTGACAGCAGCACAATTATAGTAGGGGATTTCAACACCCCACTGTCAAAAATGGATAGATCTTCCAAACAAAATATCAAAGGTGATATTGCAGCATTGAACAATGTCCTAGATCAAATGAACTTAACTGATATATAGAGAGTCTCTCATCCCAAAGAAGCAAAATGCACATTCTTTTCTAAATGTTCAGTTGGAACATTTTCAAAGTTAGAGCACATGATAGGACACAAAACAAGCCTCAACAAATTCAAGAAACTTGAAATCATATCAGACGTTTTCTCTGACCACAAGGGACTGAAATTAGAAACCAACCTCAAGGAAAAAACTCAAAAACACTCAAACTCATGGAGACTGAATAGCATGCTATTAAAGAATGAGTGGGTCAAGAAGGAGTTCAAGGAGGAAATCAAAAAGTTTCTGGAAGCAAATGAAAATGAACTCACAACAGTGCAAAACATATGGAAACAGCAAAGGCAGTCCTGAGAGGGAAGTTCATAGCTATATAGGACTATTTAAAAAACAAACAAACAAACAAACAAAAAAACCCCGAAATATTTGAGACAAACAGCCTAACTCTATGCCTACAAGAACTTGAGGAACAACAACAAAGGCAGCCCAGCACAAGTAGAAGGAAGGAAATAACCAAGATTAGAGCAGAATTATATAATCATTTATGAATAGAGACTTAAAGCACAATTCTAAGGATCAATCCAGGAGCGGGTTCTTTGAAAAGATAAACAAAATCGACAACCTTTAAGCAGGCTCATCAAGAATAAACGAAAGAGAACCCAAATAAATAAAATCAGAAATGAAAGAAAAGAGATTACAACTGATGCCACGGAAATACAAAGGATTGTAAGAAATTACTCGGAAGAACTATAGGCTAAGAAATTTGAAAACTTAGGTAAAATGGACAAATTTCTAGAAAAATGTAATCTTCCAAAAGTGAAATAAGAAGAAGCAGAAAGCCTGAAGAGACCAGTAACAGCTGATGAAATTGAAGCAGTAATCAAGAAAACTCCCGACATACGAAAGCTGTGGACCAGATGGTTTCACAGGAGAATTCTATACAGCATTTAAGAAAGAGTTAACCCCTATCCTTCACAGACTATTCCAAATAAAACAAGAAGATGGAAGACTCCCAAACTCTTTTTATGAGTCCAGCATTATCCTAATCCCAAAACCAGATAAAGACACAACAAAGAAAGGAAACTTTAGGCCAGTATCACTGATGAACATAGATGGTAAAATCCTCAACAAAATAATGGCAAACTGTATCCAGTAATACATTAAAAAGATCATACACCATGACCAAGTGGGATTCATCCCAGGGATGTAAGGATGGTACAATATTCTCAAATCAATAAACGTAATACATCACATAAACTAAAGCAAAACCAAAAATCACGTGTTCATATCAATAGATCAGGAAAAAGCATTTGATAAGGTACAGCACCCATTTATGATAAAAACATTGAGCAAAGTGGAAATAGAGGGAGCATTTCTCAACACAATGCAGGCCATATAGCAGAGACCTACTGCCAACATCATAATCAATGAACAAAAACTAAAAACTTTCCAACTAAGACCAGGAACAAGACAGCGTTGTCCACTTTTACCACTCTTATTCAACATAGTATTGGAAGTCCTAGCCACAGCAATCAGACAAGAAAAATAATTAAAAGGCATCCAAATTGTAAAAGAGGAAACAAAACTGTCATTGTTTGCATATGACATGATAATGTACATAGAAAACCCTATAGACTCCACCAAAAAACTGCTCGACCTAATAAATGAATTTGGTAAAACAGTGGGGTACAAAGTCAATATCCAGAAATCAAGGGCATTTTTCTACACCAACATGAAATATCAGAAACAGAAATCAGGAAAAAAATTCCATTTGATACAGCAACAAGAAAAATAAAATACTAGGAATAAACCTAACCAAGGAGGTAAAAGACCTGTACTCAGGAAACTACACAACACTGGAGAAAGAAGTTAAGGAAGACACAAACAAATGGAAGCATGTACCATGTTTATGGATCGGAAGAATTAACATCATCAAAATGTCCATACCACCCAAAGCAATTTATAGAGTCAATGCAATACCTATTGAAGTACCAATGACATATTTCACAGATATAGAACAAACATATTAGAAATTTATATGGAACCATAAACAACCCTGAATATCTGCCGCAATTTTGAGAAAGAAGAGCAAAGTAGGAGGGATCACAATACCTGATATCAAATTGTATTACAAGGCCACTGTAGTCAAAATAGCCTGGTACTGGCTTAAGAACAGACACATGGACTAATAAAACAGAATAGAGAGCCCAGAAATAAACCCAAGTCTCTATGGTCAACTAATATTTGATAAAGGGGGAAGAAGCATAAAATGGAGCAAAGATAGCCTCTTCAGCAAATGGCGTTGGGAGAGCTGGACATCTACATGTATAAAAATGAGACTCGACCACCACCTTACACCATACACAAAAATAAATTCAAGGTGGAGAAAATATTTAAATATAAGTTGTGACACCATAAAAGTCCTTCAGGAAAACATAGGCAGGGAAATCTCAGATATTCCACACAGTAATATTTTCACTGATTTGTGCCCTAGAGCAAGGGACATAAAGGAATGAATAAACAAATGTGATCTCATCAAAATACAAAGCTTCTGCACGACTAAAGAAAACAGCATTAAAGTGAAAAGAGAACCAACTATATGGGAAAACATATTTGCCAATGGTACCTCAAACAAGGATTTGATCTCCAAAATATATAAAGAGCTCACATGACTCCACTCTAAGAAGACAAGCAACCCAGTTAAAAAATGGGCCAAGGACTTGAACAGATACTTCTCTGAGGAGGACATACAGAGGGTCCAGAGACATGTGAAAAGATGTTCAGTATCTCTAGCCATCAGAGATATGCAAATTAAAACCACAATGAGATACCACTTCACACTGGTCAGAATGGACATGATAAAGCAACAAACAACAAATTTTGGAGAGGGTGTGGAGAAAAGGGAACCATAGTGCATTGTTGGTGGGATTGCAGACTTTTGAAACCACTATGGCATGAAAACAGTGTGGAATTTCCTCAGGAAACTAAAAATGGCACTGCATATTGTCGAGCAATTCCACTGCTTGGATTATATCATAAGAACCCTGAAACACCAATCCAAAAGAACCTTTGCTCCCTAATGTTCATAGCAGCACAATTTACAATAGCCAAGTAATGGAAGCAGCCCAAGTGCCCATCAGTAAATGAATGGATCAAAAAACTATGGTATATTTCCACAATGGAATTCTATGCAGCAGAAAGAAAGAAGGAGCTCCTTCCCTTTCCGACAGCATGGGTGGAACTGGAGAGCATTATGCTAAGTGAAATAAGCCAGGCAATGAAAGACAAATACCATATGATCTCAACATTAACAGGAACCTATTCAACAAAACTAACAAAGAAGCAAAGTATATCCAGTGACATTGAAATTGAGAACAGGCTGACAGTGATCAGAAGGGAGAGGGGAGGGGATAATGGGGGTAAATGGTGAAGGGTTATGGGAACATATAAAGGACATTTGACAACAAGAAGGGGGGGTGGAAATGGGGGAGGGAGGCGGGGAGCGCTAGCTTGGTGGGGAGGGTTGGGGGAAAAGGGAGAAAACTACTTGAAGAACAACAAAAAATTAAAAAAAATAAATAGAATGTTAGCTTGTTTATTTGCGATTTTTATTGTTTCTTGAGGGAAGCCTGTGATGATATAAACTTTTATTACTTTTTTGCTGTAACTCCCAAATTTTGCTATGTTGTATTGTTATTCTGTTTTATTCATATGTATCTTTTGATCTTTTATTTCTTCTTTGACTCAGTCCTCATTTAGTAGCATGTTGTTTTAATCTGCACCTATTTCTGGTTCTTCCCGCTCCTTCTTTCAATTTATTTCTAATTTGAAAGCATTGTGGTTGGAGAATATACTTGGTATGGTCTCAGTCTTCTGAGGCTAGTTTGGTGTTCAACATATGATCTTTGAAAATATTCCATGTGCACTAGTGAAATAGATAATCTAGTGTTCTGGGATGAAAAAATCTTTTGAGGTGCTGGGTAATCACTGGTGGGAATGAATGCTTTCTTTTTTACTTTTATTGATTCTAGAGAGAGGGGAAGGGAGTCAGGAAGATAGGGAGAGAAAACATCAATGTGATGTTTTCAAGGTGATGAAACATCAGTCAGTTGCCTCTTGCACACTCCCTGACCAGGGACGGAACTTGCAACCCAGTCATGTGCCCTGACTGGGAATGAAACCTGCAACTTTTCGTTATGGATGGCTTCCAACCAACTGAACCACAGTGGTCAGCACCCCCCCGCCCGCCCTTTTTTTTTTTTCCTGTTTGGACGATTTATATGTTGCTGTCAATGGAGTATTTAGGTCCTGTACTATAAATTGTGTTTTTTTCAATTTCTTCCTTTTTTTCTGTTAGTAGTTGCTTTATATATTTTGGTGCTCCCAGATTGGGTGCATGTATATTGAGAAGTGTCATGTCTTCTTGAAGTATTGTCCTCTTTATCATTAGAAAATGTTCATTGTTGTCTTTTATTACATTTTTAAAAATCTTTTTCAGAGATAAGTGGGGCTAGACCTCTTTTTTTCTGGATGCCATTTGATTGTAGTATCATTTACCTCCTCTTCACTTTGAATCTATTTGTAGTTGCAACTGACGTGTTTCTTCAAGGCAGTGTATAGTTGGGTTTTGTGTTTTGATCCAACTTGCTACTTTATGCCTTTTAATTGGTGAGTTAAGTCTTTTTACATTTAGGGTGATTATTGATATATGAGGATTTTCTATAGCCATTTTATTTTTTTGTTTTCTGGTATCTGTCTCCATTTTTCCATTTTCGTTTCTATTGCTTTTTTGTTGTTGTTTTTTAGTTTGGTGGTATTCTATGATTATTTTTTGTTTCCTCCTTTTCTATGTGTCTCAGTTTCAGATTTTTTGTGTTTGGTTAGAATTAGGTTTATGTAAAAAGTTTCATATATACACTAGTCCTTTTTCTTCTGAATGCATCTAATCTCTATTTCTTTGTGCAAATTCAGACCTTTACCTCCTTCCCTTTTAGTTTTTGTTGTCACAGTTTATTCCTTTTTCTCCTGTGAGTTCCTTTCTAAATTTCAGTAGCTATTGTCTTCTGTTTTTTATGTTTTTACCTCTGTTAACCTTTATGTTATATTTAAGTGTATATTATGTTCTTAACAAGGGTTGCAGTTTCCCATTTTTGTCTTTTAGTCATCTTACTCATAGTTTTGTATTCTTTTGTCTTTTTGATTTAGGTAGAATATCTTTTAGTATTGCAGTCTTCTGGTGGTAAATTCTGAGCTTCTGTATGTCTGGAAAAGTCCTTATTTCTCCTTCATATTAAAAAAATGTCTTTGCTGGAAATATTATTCTTGGCTGGTAATTTTTCTCTTTCAGTAATTTGAATATTTGATTCCAGTCTTTTCTAGTTTGTAGGGTTTCTGCTGAAAAAAAAAAAAAAAACCTGATGATAATGTAATGGGTTACCATCATCTTTTTTTTGTCTTCCTTGAGAATTCTTTCTTTGTCATTAATTTTTGACAGTTTCAACATATGGTTCCTTGGAAGGCCTTTTTGGGTTTAGATAATTAGGTATTCTATTTGCTTCTTGGATTTGAGGATCCAGTTTCTTTCATAGGTTTGAGAAATTCTCATTGATTATTTGAATAGGCTCTCAGTTTCCTTCTCCCTTTCTTCTCATTATGGTATACCCAGTATTGTTATAGTGTGCCCTCTGATTGCGTCAGATCATTCTTGTAGAGTTCTTTCATTTTTTTTTAAACCTCTCAGGTCTCTCTCTCTCTTTCAGGTACGTCATTTCTAGATTTCTGTCTTCATTACCACTAATTCTTTCCCCCATGTGGTCAGTTCTGTTTCCTAAGCTCTCTAGTTCATTCTTCATCTTTTATATCAAGTTCTTCATCTCCAGAAGTTCTGTTTAGTTCTTTTTTAAAGTTTCTATCTCTTTGGTCAAGTACTCCTCTTATTCATTGATTTTACTTTGGAGTTCATTAAACTACCTTTTGAGCTTTCTTATATCTCACTGATTGTTTTTTTAGAACGCCAGTCTTGAATTCTTTGTCATTAAAGTGTTTTTCCTGAAGGTTGTTCATTTCTTCTCTAAGCGACCTTCTTATCTGGGTTATTCATGGTATTTGATGGATTATTTCTTTGCCTACGCATTATGGAAATGAAATCTGCTTTTTTAAACGAGTTACAGTTTTCTATTTAGCAGGTTGATAAGAAGAGGTCTTGTTTTCCAGTAGGTGGCGCTGAAGCATAAATTTTTATTTTCTCTTGCACTGCTGGGGCTTCAGGGATTTCTGTAGGAAGTTGTTCCCTCTGCCATGGAAAATGTCCTTATTCCCTAGGGAGGTGAGTATCCCCTCTCTGACCAAGTTACTTCAGTCTCAAGGCACCATCCCCATGAGGGTATGTGGTAGGCAATGGGTTCTGGGCCCCCAGGTTTTCAGCACTGCCTTCTACAACTAGATGCTTCGTTAATGCTGTACTACCTGAGGTGTCTCAGGTGCTTTTACTGGACTTCATTGTCATGAGTGGGTGCAGGGATGCACTGGGATAGGCCAGACTGTGTGTTTATGGCTTTATTCTCCTCCCAGTAATGGTGGCTGCCAGATCTCAGCTGCCACAGCTCTATCTCTATGCCTGTCACTGGGATTGTCCACAGTGTGAGTCTGCCACTCAGGAAGAAATGTTTCTGCTTCTCCAGTCCTTAGGACTGCGGAAATGTGCTCTATAACCTGACACTTCTCTGCTATTGCTTCTGCTGGGACCTTCTGTGAGCTCTGAAATGGTGAAGGGAGGCAAATTCTGGAAGGGTGAAGGGAGGCAGCTAAATGTCTGTGATTTTGTGTTCTGTGTGGTAATGGTCAGCTATTGCACCTTTGTGTTCAGTCTCTCTGCCCCTGTCACTGGGTTCAGCCTCAGTATGTGCTGACCACTCAGGCAGGAATGTTGATTCTACCATTCTCCTTAGAGCTGACTCCTTCCCTGCAACTGAGTCTCACAGTGAGCTCTGGGCTGAGCTGTGTCTGTGGCATCCATCTCTGTCCTTTCTTCTTTTCTCCTTCCCCTTTTGATCCAATATACCCACCTTCAGATGTTTCTATATAAGGATCTCTCATACATGTTTGTATGTTGACCAGGTAATCCTTTGTTGAATATTAAATGCCCAACTTACAACTTCAAGGGGAGAGTCCTGGAGGATGTCTCATACCACCATGCTGCTGAGGTCAGAGACCTCATTACCCATTATTTACATTAGTGGACTTAGGCAACCAGATGTGTTAATATTAAATGAAGTGTAAGTAAAATTCTTTTAAATTTTCAATTTGGTTGGTGCTTTTTTTGTTGTTTTTAATGGTTAATGTGATGGAAGAAAAGAGTTTACTGTAAATTCTTATCTACCATGTAGACAATACATTGAATGTATTATGTTATACATTCATATATGTAATGTAATGTACACATATAACATATAATGTAATATATAACACATGTGTAATACATACTACATTAGTGTAGTAGATCACATTTTCAAGTTTGACTTGTCCTCCTTCCAAGTCATGATTTCTCCTCATATTGTCAGGTTTTTGAGGAACGTTAAGGAAAATTCATTTTACGTTCCCTAAGGCAGAACAATGAGGTAAATTGATTATATATTTTTAAAAAGTTATACATTTCACAGATACATATGAAGGATTTTGTTTTTTTAAAACCCTTTTGTTGTAATATCTGGATGTCAAGACATGATTTTTTCTGCCATATTTTGTAGCCCAGTAGAATGCTAGGCATATAGATGCCATTTATAATACCTTTTGGAATATGTTGAATGCATCTTAAAACATTTCTTTATACTTTTTCCTCATTTGTTTATTATAGCCAAGTTTTTATATTTCTCTTGCTGAGAGTGTTTTTTTTCCCTTCCCAGGCAAATTGGTTTTCAATTGTTGGCATATTTTTCACTTCAACCAGTTAATAAAATCTTACCTGTTTTCTTCTTTGGGAGAAAATAAAATAATTTAGTCAACATTCAAATATCTGTGAGATAAGAAAAGGGACAAGAATGATCAAATAGCACTTGGGGTCCCATTTTAAGTTACAATTTTCAATGCTATAAATTTGTTAAAGAAGGTGGTATACTGAGCAGGCTTTTGGATTTTTTGAGGGGACCTCAATACAACAAGTAATTATGAGCTTGAGAAGAGGATCACCTACTTCTAAAGTGGCTTTCTATTCAAAACACCAAGCTTAGGAGAAAGCTTTAGAATAAAATTTTGTTTATTCAGTTTTTCATGCATGCATTTATTTGTTCAACAAATAGTTTTTTTGTGTGTTTTTTTTTAAGATTTTATTTATTTATTTTTAGAAGGGAAAGGAGGAAGAGAGGGAGAGAAACATCCATGTGTGGTTGCCCTTCACGTGGCCCCCACCAGGGACCTGGCATGCAACCCAGGCATGTGCCCTGACTGGGAATCGAACCTCGACCCTTTAGTTCGCAGCCCGCGCGCAATCCACCAAGCTACGCCAGCCAGGGCAATCAACAAATAGTTTTTGAATGAACTTTGTGCCAGGCAGTTTTGCAGGTAGCAAGGAGCGTGTGGTGAATATGACAAGGTTGCTCCTCATGGGGCTTATATTCTAGTGGGGAGATATGGAGTATTTCAGTTGTGATAAGTGCCAGGTTAAGGGTTTCAAGAGCAACTGGGCATCTCGCTGACTTTTCTATTTTACCATGTCCAAATTGAACTCATCATTTTACCTTTAAAGTTTTCCTGAATTTTCTCCATGGTGAAGTGCCTGTTTTTTCACTCTAATTACCCAGGTTAGGGACTTGGGATTCATCTTTGACTTCTTTCTTATCCCATACTTCCAATCTCTCTTAAAGTTGTATCGTTTATCTTGACTGTTTCCTTTACTCCATCTATTTCTGACCCTCATCTATGTCCTGCTTATTGCAGCAGTCTCCTCACTGCCTAACTGATATCTCTTCCTCCATCCTGAAATTCTGCAAATCCATCAACTATAAAACCACCAGTATAATATCTTATGTACTAAAAATGAAAATCTGCTTAAACTGTTACTGGGTTTTTCTTTGCTTAAAGCATGAACTTTGTTATCCAATGACCGGCCGTTGGCACCAATTCAATGACAGCAATAATCCCCAATATGTGATATGGTGAAGGAGGAAACTTTATTCAGTGCAAAGTGGCTCAGTTGTGGTAATAGCAGGGCTGTGAAAACAGCACGTATATAAGGTCACCTTGGGTTGAGGTGACCACAGGTCACACAGCCCTGGGGCCAGGCCCCTCTCTGGCTAGATAGCTCTGCTTTGCTCCTTGCTGATCTACTTTGCCCTGCACTGCTCTGCTCCATCTTTGCCAGTCTACTCTGGCCTGTGCTGGTTTGCTCTGCTCAGGTGAGATATCTTCAATGTTTCCCATGCAGTCTTTGGTGGAAAAGGAAAGTGCCCTCTCAGAGTCAAAGGGGAGCTGACTTATATAGACAGAAGTCCATGCCCTGGTCCATGATTGGTCCATCTGCATACAAATGAGGGCTCAGATCCTTAGCTTTGGAGTTGGATTGCTCCAAAAGGCACTTTCCTGATTGGTCAGAGTAACGCCACTCTGATGGATCAATGAAGAAGCTAATGGGGAGATAGCTACCCAGCTCCAATTGGGTGGGGAAACCCTCAGTCCTATTGGATGAAGTAGGACTCCAGGAACTCCTTTATAAGGTGTGGCTCAGACAGCAGGAACATAGTGCAGGCAGGTAGACAGTTCAGTATGAGCTTCTTCCTGAAGAGCAGTTTGAATGAGAGGCCCTGTGTAGAAACGGTTAGTAAGCCCTGATTTTTTTGTTATGTTTTGTTTTGTTTTTTAAATTTGAGCCCAGTTAGCCAACAGGAGCCCTTTTTTAGTAGGTATCTTCTTTCTCAGGGTCCACAGCTTCTAAGTTCTTACGATGACAAAGAAAGTACTCTGTGATCTAACCCTATCTGCTTCTTAGTGTCTCTTTTGCCACTCCCTGCCCACTTTTTACACTGTAGCAGTAATGAATGTTTGCATTTCTCCACCTGCCCCTCATCTTACATACTTTCTACTTGTGGTATCCCTTTGCCAGCTATTTTCTCGATTATCCCAGCGTGCCTGGGTTACTTTTACTTACCTTTTAAGACTTGGCTCAATTGTCACTCCCTGGTACCCTCTCTCCTAGACTGGCAGGGGAAGTGCTCCTTAGTGCTCCTGTGTTGTGACTCATCTTGTTTTTACAGCACTCTGTTTGTGTGTGTGTGTGTGGTTCTCATTAAATTGTGGAGTCCTGAAGGGCAGGGAGCGAATCTTGCCAGTCTTCATCTCTGACCTGCATGCACATAGAGTGAATGCTTGTTAAATTTAATGTCATTTAAAAACTTGGAAATAATTTTTTCTGGAAAGTAGACTATCTCAATCAGCCTCAGATCTATTCACAAAACTCTTGAATCATGGACACTGTAAAAACCATCACAGTTTAATTACTAGGACGGTACTAGTGATATTTTACTCCAAATAATAACTTAAACATTATGAAAATTTGGGAGGCAAGGAGAGGAGGTGTGGAGGTGGCAGAGATAATGTTTTATGGAGCCATTTTCTTTTAAACCATTTTCCTTCCAAAGAAAAAAACCAGTATTTTTTCACATGGACTCTTCTACCTTTGCATTAAGTGCCCATGGCAGTCCAGTGTTCAGGGTCCTTTTTTCTCCCCTGACAGTTTTTCATGGGGAATTCCGGCCTCTTCTTTGGCTTCCTCAACTGTCCTATATGTCTCTCTTGCGCATCAGACTTGCATGTCTAACTGCCTCTTGGGCAGGTCTCTCTGAGTCCTTAAAGGACAGATCAAACTCAGCCTCTTCCAAGCAGAAGTCATTATCTCTCCTGTCATGTTCGTTTAGCATCCTGTGTTCCTGTCTCAACAAAAGTCACTGTTGTTCACTGAATTGTTGAGGCCAAAATCCTGGGCATCAACTTTGACTCCTCACTGCCTTGACTCCTACATCCTGAAAATTCTAGCAAGCTTCTAACTATATGTCAGATCTATCCACTTTCCTCCATGCCCACTGCCACTGTCTTATTCAAGGCCACCGTTATTTCTTTTCCTTCAGGTCCCTTTAAATGATTTTGTAGACAGCAGTGAGAGTAATGTTTCTGAAACACATTGATGTCAGTCCCCTATGCAAAAGCTTTTTTAAGCATTCAGTTGTTCTTAGGGATAAAAATCCTCTAGAGTTTTTATCGTCACTTACAAGGTTATTGTCACCACAACCCGTTATTTTCAGCTAGTATCAAGTTTTTTTCTTAAATGTACCTTCTTGTTTCCTAGCCTTTGCTAACTATTCTTTCAGCCCAGATTATTTTCTCCTACCTCTTCTGTTAATCTGGTTAACTCTTAATTATTATTCAGCTATTGGTTTAGATATTATTTGTTTCAGGGACCTTGCTTGTCATCTCAATTTCATTTTGCCATAACATTTGTCATAACACTTATGCTGTATTGTAATCGTTTGACTCTCCTGTGAGACTGAGTTTTGTAAGGACCAAGACCCCCCGTGTCTTGTCAGCCATGTAATATGTCAGCCATGTAGCAGTGCCCAACATGGAGCTTGGAACGTGGCAGAAAGTTAATACTTTTGTTGACTTATTTAACATCTTAGCCACTTACTCTTATTGTTTATCTTTTTCGGAATTCATTTCCAAGAAAAAGTTTGCATTCTGATTAGTGGATGAAAGTCTATAGTAGAATATAAGTTCAGAAGTTTTCCTCATTTTATTTTTAAAAAATGCTTGAATTACAGTTGATGTTCAATATTAAATTAGCTTCTGGTATACAGCATAGTGGTTAGACAGTTATACAATTTACAAAATGATCCCCCCCCAACTCTAGTACCTACATGACATCATACATAGTTATTACAGTATTAATGACTAGATTCCCTATGCTGATTTTATATCCATGTGACTATTTTGTAACTGTAAACTTGTATTTCTTAATCCCTTTACCTTTTCACCCAACCCCCCTTCCCATCTGGCAACCATCAGTTTGAGTTTTCCTTCACTTTAAAAAGGAAGAGATGGCTAGTAAGAGACTCTTAACAGGGTTAGTCTATAAAGCAACTACTTTATCCTAGTCTCACAGGATTTGTGCACCTGACCAAAATTGATATTGAGAATTATTGTGTCAAGATAATTGCTATTTAGTTTTGTCCAATAGGTACTTTATTTTCTCAAGCATGAAAATAGAATGTGTATATTGGCTGATAGCTTGGATTCTGGAGTAAGACCTTAAGTGAGCCCAAAGCCTGGCTACACTTTTTACTGGGTTTTGCCTCTGGCCATGATCTATAACTTTCTTGACCCTCAGTTTCCACCCATGTAAAATGGGCAGGGAGTATGTCCTACCGATGGGGAAAGTCTGAGGATTCAAAAAAAAAAAAAAGAATGAGAACCACTTAGTGCAGTAGTTCACACATACAAAGAACTTGTTACCTGTGATATATCTAATTTTAAAAAGATTTCAGTATCTTACTTGAAAGGAAAAAGTGATGTCAAAACTATCAGCTAGAAAATCCAATTAATCAAAACAACCAATCCCTTGAGTTTCTAATTAACTAAAATATGAATGAATTTTCACTATAAGGTATACTTCTTATCATTCTTTTCCCAAGAATACTAATTTCTAACTTAGAATGCAGGATAGCGTATTTTCTGAACAAGTATCCTCCAAGTGTATATTTTTAATATAGCGATTATTTTTCCAGTTAAAACTGAGAAAGTGAAGTGCAGGAAAATTAATTTTCTGTTCTCTACAAATACTGCTTTTCCCCCCTGTAGTTTTAAATTAAGGACCTATTAAGATTAGCAAACTAAATAAAATAGATTGTATCTTGGTAGAAAATATGAAGTGCACATGGTAAACAGTCATATATGTGTATGTATAGCCTGTGTGTAGATATTCAGTATCCTAAATTTTCCACTCATGTGTTTATTTTCCTTTGGTTTGTGCAAATCCAGCACAAGTGCTAGGCTTCAGTCCTTTGTGTGTTTGTTTGGTTTCACTGCATCCCATACCACTGCAAGAGAGGGGAAGGGACTTCAGGGTTAGACTGGCCTGTGTGTACCTTCCATTTGAAGTGATCGTAAATGTCAAATATCCTTTTAGTCAATTGCTTACTTTTCATTTTATGAGGATTACTAACCATGAAGAAAGTAAATTCAGACTCAGTCCTTCCTTGAAATGTACTCTGAATTAATGTATATTTCTAGTGCAAATGTAATGAGTTATAAAATTTAAAAACATGAAAACCAGCTGAAGTTTGTATAACAAGCCCACCTGACATTCAGTGTTGTTGTTTTTTTCCTCCAGAGCTGACTTTTTTGAAGATGAGGCAGTTGAACAGATTATGAAGTATAATCCTTGGTGGACTGATACATATTCAGAAATGCTGACCATTTTGGGAAAGAGTCAGGAGCAAGAAAATCATGCTGCACTGGGTAAGAAACTCAAAGTAGGCCCATTTGTTTACCACCTATAAGGGTGAAGATATTACTATTTTGGTTTGCTAATTTTGGAGATGGGGTCTTCAGCCTGGGCTGGAAAATGCCACTCAATAATTAGACTATTTGTCTAAATTCTTTTGAAGTATGTTTTACTTTTGAATCATTGGGGTCCTTTTTAAAATTTTTATTTATTTTAGTAAATTTAAGGTCATTAACACATAGGACATTGGTAGTTGTTGAGGAATCTACTTGAGAGATCTGAACATTCCTCTGTGGGAAGGGCATTTGAGAATTGCTAATGGTGTGGGAGAAGACAAGTTTTTATTACTTTTGTCTGTTGAATGAATTTGATATGTCCTTCTCAGTTTCTTCACAAATGATTTTATATAGAGGTTGGAATAGTTATCCTCATACCTGTGCCTTATAGAGAGCAGGTGGGCCACTTGTTATCAATGAAAGCTGAACTGGGGGCAGTTATAGGAGTCACAGCAGATAGCTGTGCTATATTTAACATTAAGCCAAATGTAATCCACAAAGAGTCCATTTTAATTTTTTTTAATATATTTTATTGATTATGCTATTACAGTTGTCCCATTTTCTTCTTTCCTTTATTCCCCTCTGCCCTGCACCGCCCTCCCACCAGCATTCTCCTCCCTTAGTTCGTGTCCATGGGTCACACATATAAGTTCTTCGGCTTCTCCATTTCCCATACTGTTCTTAACCTCCCCCTGTCTATTTTGTACCTACCATTTATGCTTCTTATTCCCTGTACCTTTACCCCTATTCTCCCCCCAAGCCCTCCCCTGATAACCATCCATGTGACCTCCATTTCTGTGATTCTTTTCCTCTTCTAGTTGTTTGCTTAGTTCATTTTTGTTTTTAGGTTCAGTTGTTGATAGTTGTGAGTTTGTTGTCATTTTACTGTTCATATTTTTTATCCTCTTTTTCTTAGCTAAGTCCCTTTACCATTTCATATAATAAGGACTTGCTGATGATGAACTCCTTTAACTTGACCTTATCTGGGAAGCACTCTATCTGCCCTTCCATTCTAAATGATAGCTTTGCTGAATAGAGTAGTCTTGGATGTAGGTCCTTGCCTTTCATGACTTCCAATACTTCTTTCCAGACCGTTCTTGCCCATAAGGTGTCTTTTGGAAAATCAGCTAATAGTCTTATGGGAACTCCTTTGTAGGTAACTCTCTCCTTTCCTCTTGTTGCTTTTAAGATTCAGTCATTCTCTTTAATCTTCAGTAATAAAAATATGATGTGCCTTGGCGTGTGCTTCCTTGGGTCCAACTTTTTTGGGACTCTCTGAGCTTCCTGGACTTCCTGAAAGTCTATTTCCTTTGCCAGATTAGGGAAGTTCTCCTTCATTATGTTTTCAATTTCTTTTTTTATTTTTTATTGTTAATTTTCATTTTATTTATATTTTTATTGTTGTTCAAGTACACTTGTCTCCATTTTCACTCTACCATGCCCCCCTACCCCACCCATCCCTGTCTCCCATCCTGGATCCCACCCCCTTTGGCTTTGTACATGTGTCCTTCATACATGTTCCTTGATGACCCCCCACACCTAAGTTTTCAATTTCTTGCTTTTCCTCTTCTTCTGGCACCCCTGTGATTCAGATGTTGGAATGTTTATAGTTGTCCCAGACATTCCTAAGGCTCTCCTCATTTTTTCAAATTCTTTTATCTTCATTCTGTTCCAGTTGAATGTTTATTTCTTCCTTCTGCTCCAAGCTGTTGATTTGAGTCCCTGTTTCCTTCCCTTCACTGTTGGTCCCTGTACATTTTTATTTATTTCACTGTTCATAGCCTTCACTTTTTCCACTATTTTGTGACCATACTCAACCATTTCTGTGAGCATTCTGATTACCAGTGTTTTGAACTCTGCATCTGATAGGTTGGCCATTTCTTCATCACTTAGTTGTATTTTTTCTGGAGCTGTGATCTGTTCTTTCATTTAGATGATGTTTTTTTGTCTCAGCATATGTATTATGTAGTAAGGGGCAGAGCCTTAGGTTCTGGCCAGGGCGGGGCAACTTAAGTACTGTGTTGTGGGGGAGGGGTCCCAGAGGGACCAATGCCACTTGCTGACTCTGGGCGGGTTTTCAGTCACTTCCTCTTCTACCCACAAGCAAATTGGGTTCTTCTGGTGCTGATTCCCAGGTGGGTGGGTTTTGTGTACATTCGAGGACCCTGTGGGTCTCTCCAACAAACTCTCCTTTGAGGCTGGGAGTTTCTCCTGCTCCTTCAGCCCCCACAGGTTTTTTTCAGTCAGAGGTTTGGAGACTTTATTTCCCCATGCTGGAATCCTAGTTTGTGCGGTCTGTCTCACTCCCTCGTTGTTCCTCCTGGTTTATCCACATGTGGGACACCCACCCTGCCAGCTGCCACCTCGCTTGCCCCAGTCCTCCAGCTGCCACTTTGCCAGGAGTCCTCTCCACCCTGGCTGCCTGTCTCCACCCCTCTTACCTGTCTGGATGAATGTTTCTTTTTTAACTCCTTGGTTGTTGGACTTCCATAGAGTTTGATTTTCTGGCAGTTCTGGTTATTTTTGTTTTTAAATTTGTTGTCCTGCTTTTGGTTTTGCAGGGTGGCAAAGTATGTGTACTTATGTCTCCATTTTGGCCAGAAGTTCCCACAAAGAGTCCTTTTTTAGATGATCATTTTATTACCACCTACTTTAAGTGGGAGGTTGGTATATTAAGTTTGTAAATTATAGAGAGATGCAGAGTAGAAGGCCCATGTTTTCTGTCATACTGATTTGGCTTTTATTTATATATTAAAAATAAAATTTCAGTGTTTAAATAAAAGGAATATACATACACATATACATTAAATAGAATATAGAATCCCTCCACTCCAAATTCCTCCTTCTAAAGTAATTGCTTTTAGTAATTTTGGGGTACTTTTAATGTATATACCCACATCTAAATATTTGCTTTAAGAAATTCATAGACATAGAATCATATACATTCTCTTCTTACCTTGCTTTTCTCAGGTTTCTGGTATATGTTGTATATCTTTTCATATTAGCACTTATAATTCTACCCAATACTGATACTTTTTTTTTTTTTACAGGAGTCTTTATTAAAAAGCTACACAATTTTGGAATAAATGCTTTCCACATGCATTAGTCATTTAACCCTATTAGTTAACGCTAAACTCTTTAACTATTTTTTTTTTTTAAAGATTTTATTTATTTATTTTTAGAGAGAGGGGAAGGGAGACAGAGAGAGAGAGAAACAGCAATGTATGGTTGCTCCTCACATGGCCCTCACTGGGGACCTGGCCCGCAACCCAGGCATGTGCCCTGACTGGGAATCGAACCTGGGACGCCTTGGTTCCCAGCCCGCGCTCAATCCACTGAGCTAC